>CM049878.1:27517698-27705198 GCA_027474115.1 Schizopygopsis malacanthus
CGTCTTCTGGCTGTATCTGTGTGTGTGTGTGTGTGTGTGTGTGTGTTTAAAGGCATACTGCGCATAAAAGCAACAAGTCCAGGAGTGGTGGTCATTGAAGGAGCAGAGACAGGACTTTACCTCTCTATGAATGAAGACGGCAAAAAAAGCAAAAAATAATCTGATTATGTAATCCAGATTGCATGTAATCAGTTACCACACACACATACGCACATGCACACACACATTAACCTGTAAGCATTGTCTACTCTAATGCTCAATAGTATTACAAAATGTTTTAGACTATTTTGTTAAATTGACATAAAAAATGCTTAAGTTTTGCTTGAAAACATAATTCCATCCTTAAAAATATTTGTCCTTGATCTTCTGTTATCGTGGATGTTGGACACTGTTCTGGAATGTAGGATTGTTCTGTATCATTTTCAATAATCCTCCCATATTTACAACAGTCTTACTGTGTCTGTCTCTGTGTGTGTGTGTGCGTGTGTCTGTCTCTGTGTGTGTGTGTGTGTGTGTCTGTCTGTGTGTGCGTGCGTGTCTGTCTCTGTGTGTGTGTCTGTCTGTGTGTGCGTGTGTCTGTCTCTGTGTGTCTGTCTCTGTGTGTCTGTCTGTACCTGTGTGTGTGTGTGTGTGTGTGTGTGTCTGTCTCTGTCTGTGTGTGTGTCTGTGTCTGTCTCTGTGTGTGTGTGTGCGTGTGTCTGTCTCTGTGTGTGTGTGTGTGTGTGTGTGTGTCTGTCTCTGTGTGTGTGCGCGCGTGTCTGTCTGTGTGTGCGTGCGTGTCTGTCTCTGTGTGTCTGTCTGTGTGTGCGTGTGTCTGTCTCTGTGTGTCTGTCTCTGTGTGTCTGTCTGTACCTGTGTGTGTGTGTGTGTGTGTGTGTCTGTCTCTGTCTGTGTGTGTGTCTGTCTCTGTGTGTGTGTCTGTTTCTGTGTGTGTGTCTGTCTCTGTGTGTGTCTGTCTCTGTGTGTGTGTGTGTGTGTCTGTGTCTCTGTGTGTGTCTGTGTCTCTGTGTGTGTGTGTCTGTCTGTCTCTGTGTGTGTCTGTCTCTGTGTGTGTCTGTCTCTGTGTGTGTGTGTCTGTCTCTGTGTGTGTGTGTGTCTGTCTCTGTGTGTGTGTCTGTGTCTCTGTGTGTGCGTGTCTGTCTGTCTCTGTGTGTGTGTGTGTGTGTGTGTGTGTGTGTCTGTTTCTGTGTGTCTGTCTCTGTGTGTGTCTGTCTCTGTGTGTGTGTGTCTGTCTCTGTGTGTGTGTGTGTCTGTCTCTGTGTGTGTGTCTGTGTCTCTGTGTGTGCGTGTCTGTCTGTCTCTGTGTGTGTGTGTGTGTGTGTGTGTGTGTGTCTGTTTCTGTGTTCTGTCTCTGTGTGTGTGTGTGTCTGTCTCTGTGTGTGTGTCTGTGTCTCTGTGTGTGCGTGTCTGTCTGTCTCTGTGTGTGTGTGTGTGTGTGTGTGTGTGTGTCTGTTTCTGTGTGTCTGTCTCTGTGTGTGTCTGTCTCTGTGTGTGTGTGTGTGTGTGTCTGTCTCTGTATGTGTGTGTGTGTGTGTGTGTGTGTGTGCGTTCGTGTTTAAAGGCATTCTGCGCATTAAAGCAACAAGTCCAGGAGTGGTGGTCATTGAAGGAGCAGAGACAGGACTTTACCTCTCTATGAATGAAGACGGCAAGCTGTACGCTTCAGTGAGTCTATCACAAACCCTTCTGATACAAAGCTATAAAACTACATCAGCATTTTTTGATCTGACGCATGTTCTTTCTGTCTCTGCAGTCATTAACAGATGAAAGTTATTTCTTGGAGAAGATGGAGGAAAACCACTACAACACGTATCAGTCTCATAAGCACGGGGAAAACTGGTACGTCGGAATAAAGAAGAACGGAAAAATGAAACGCGGTCCAAGAACACACATTGGACAAAAGGCGATTTTCTTTCTCCCTCGACAGGTGGACCAGACAAAGGACTGAAACATGATCATATTTCATCACACAGAATAACTGCTATCACTTTACTATAAGATCCCATTAGTTAACGACATTAGTCAACTACTGTTACGTTCCTTCATTTCATGGACCTAAACTAACCATACATTTACATTTACTACTGTTAGAAAATATAAATACTGTATATTTACTGTAGAAAAAATACTGTAACAGATGTATTGCTTAGGGATGTTCATTTTTACCGTTTAACCAACCGATGCGAATTTTGACCGATTAATACAATCAGTTAAACTGTTTTAAGTCATTAATTTATCGAAATATTTTAAAAGGTTTGCTGCATGGCTTAAAAAAAGCTACCCGTATAAAAAAGAAAAAAAAAAGTTGCATATAAGTCGCATTTTATTATTTCATTTGGAAATAGGCCGAAGCGAATTACAAATATTATAATAAACACTGTAAACATAGCTAGGCTATTTTAGTTCCCCTCACTCCACAACAAATCCTTTCAATTAACAGCAGGCTATTTAGAAAAGACCAATCATTAAAAATAAGAAGCTATAGCTACAAACGACAAACAAAAACAAACACATTTAGGCTAAAACGAAACTGAAACCAATGCTGGGTCTCTCGTTCGACACAAAATCAAATGTTCCCGTATTCGTGATGTATTTGAATGACAAAATATGATTTACCTTTTATGTAGGCCTACTTTACTCGCATTACAATATCCATGTAAAACATAATGTTTTGCATAACTTCACGGCGATACGGTGATAACGCTTAACGGCACAGATTTTACTACATATTTAAACTGAGCAGTGTGTTTTTTCCATATGTTTGACTGATTGTTTTTTATAATGATAATGAACAGGCTGCATTGTGAAGGTAGCTGGAGCAAGCATTTGATTTATTCCCTTCTAACAGTGAAAGCAAATACTCCTCTTAGTCATGAAGATAATCAGAATTATAAAAGGTTTTCTTTTGTGTACATTCACAAGAAAAACAAATCTTTGCGCTTTTATAAAATAAGCCCAAAAAATAGGTTCCCGCTTTCTGGCGTCTGCTTTCCTTTCACGCAGCACAAAAATGAACCAAACTCTGCATAGGCTGCTCATTGCAGTTTTTCTTAAATGAAAATATATTTCTCGTATAGGCCTATTTATTCGTTATTTACATTTATGCATTTAGCAGACGCTTTTATCCAAAGCAACTTACAAGTTGGGCATGAATTTCGGGCATTCAAGTTATACATGTTTTGTCAGTATGTGTGTTCCCTGGGAATCGAACCCACAATCTTTGCGCTGCTAACGCAATGCTCTACCACTGAGCCACAGGAACGAACACACACACACACACACACACACACACACACACACACACACACACACACACACACACACACACACACACACACACACACACACACACACACACACACACACACACACACACACACACACACACACACACACACACACACACACACACACACTTTTTCTCTGCAGGTGCATGATGTGATCATGTGAATCCTCGTTCTGTTGTTTTTGCGCATTGAAAAATAAATCCCCGGAAAACAAATGTTAGTATTTTTAACGGGTCACAGACACTTATTCTAATTTAAAATAATCTTGTGGGTTAACGGTTAATAATCGGTTAATGAGCGTCAGTTGTCGGTTAGGAAAGATAACCGAAATGAACATCCCTAGTATTGCTCATTGTTAATGCATCAGATAACTTGAATGATTAGGACGTTATTGTAAAGTGTTAGTGAATCACCATATAACCCGCTGTTAAGTCACATGATAACTACTAGCTGCACATGAACCGCATCTAACTCACCGTCAGACGGCTACAAACACAACATATGCAGACTAACAGAAGTTCACTAGCCATCAAAATCTACTATTTAAATATGCACTGACAAAGAAAGATATAGTATATAGAATAAAACTACTATAAAAGTAATCTATTTTTATTTTTACATTGTGAATTGAGTTCTTCAGTCATGACATTTCATGTATTTTCTTATGGTTATGTAATCATGTGTGTCTGATTGCGTTTCATTTTTCTGTTCATGAGCAACTCAGAAATATCAACGTTATTGTACCTTTCTGGATTATGTTACACATAATAAATCATCTCACTGACATGTACTGTGTTCAGTCATTGAAAGTATATATTCATGTAAATTAATAAATGGTGAATGTTACAATAAATACTACAATACGCAAGTCACCAAATCAACAAGTCATAGTTCATCTTTACTAACACACATAATAGATTTATATATATAATTGTTAAAGTTAAGATCCTTCAGTTGAGGATCTAGAAGTTTGGGGTCAATTAGATTTTTTTCTTTTGGGGGGGTGTAAGGATGCATTAAATTAATTATATGATCAAAACGCTTTTCTTTTGAAACAAAATAAAGGAAAAAAGACAACATATGCTTCAATTTGAACAAAAAAGCACATTTATACCACAAACGTTTTGGGCAGTGCAACTCTCTCATCATCAGTGTTCATACTTCTCTTTGTGAGCAGTGAAGTAATTTATTTTTGCAAATTTTAATGTTCACATTAGAGAGCGCATACTATCAGCAAACTGCATCTTTTCACTGCAGAGGAAACACAGAAGTGGCATGAGACGCATTTACACACAGTTTGATGAAGCTTAGGTGACAGGAATGCTTACACCACAAACTTACAAATTAATAAATAATTAGATAAGATTAATGTTTAAATTATGTTTAAAGTATAACATTTTGGGGAAAATGCAATACTTTTAAATATGAAACCAAACCACCAGTAGATGGCGGTAAATGACTGTTGACTGATAGTCATTCATTCAAAAACGAGTTAAGTGACTTCTGTCTTTATGGCCCTGTCCCAAATGTGCACTTGCGGTCTTACGGACTTACAATGGCCGCCGCGTGTCCGTTAAGTCCACGAGACCGTAGGGTGTCCCATTCCTCATTTTATCCTTCAGAAGGGTGCTCGCGAGCGGCCGTTATGCGCCCTCGATCCACACTTCTGCCGAGCCCGCAGCAGACATCTACCCGACAGTCAAAGCGCCATTACGTCACCAAAGTGCGGACTCAGAGGAAGACCGCGAGGGTTTAGGGTGCCATTTGGGACAGGGCCTATGAACGGGTTACTGAATCATTGACTCACTTGATTCGTTCAATAACGTGGATTCATTCAGTATCAATTCAGCTTTGATGTCATACAGCGATCGGTCCGCGCATTGCTGAGAAAGGGACTTTTGGTCGAACACACTCCTGTCTATGAGCTTGCACCCCCCCCCCCCCCCCCAAAAAAACAACCCTCTTCAGATCTAGACGATTCGCATAAATGACATATTTTGATTCAAAACGGCGAAATTCACAGAAAAGCGACTAGTTTGCATGTATGAGTATCTGAAGGATCATGGGACACTAATGATGCTCAAAATTCAGCTCTCTCAACACATTTGTAATAGTATTACGGCTATTGATTTAGCGCATTAAATCGGTGCTGTTAAATTAGAAATAATAATGCATTAAAATTATGAATGCATTAAAATCAGCCCACCCCGCCCATACCTGCGATCCCAAATAAAAGCAGCATCGGTGAGAATGAGAGACTTCTACAACCACACGCTATATAGTGTGTAATGTGTATAATATAGACCCAATACACAAGCGATCTGTGGTGTTGCCATACATGTTACATTTATTACAAGTTACTTGACAAGAGTAAAACATACAAATCACAAACAACACATCATGAAGCACTATCCCATACTGAAGACTTCAATCAAATGAAAAGATCTACTGCTACATATGCAATCATAATATATTCTGTTATTCACACTGATTGATTAAAGCACATTACATATTCAGGTGTGCTTTCATTGCGGTTTATATTGAATCGAAGCTAACCTTAACAAGACAAGAGTATTTTGGTCCGTTTGGTGACAGTCATTTAAAACAAGCGGACATATTTTGGAATATTTTTTTAATGCTTTATTGTCAACAAATAGGCTTTACAAGGACCTGACAGTCTCTCTGGTGCATCTTTTTCCATTTATATCTTGAAAGTGCATGTTTATAATGTTTAATACCTCTCTTTTTGTATACTGTATATACATACTCTTGTTCTAGTTCAGTTACGAGATTTACTCACAAATTAAAATGATAACTTTCCCACTAATGAAGAGTAAATCTACAGAAACTAACTGTGACTTTGTACAAAAACTGATTCTCTGATGCTAACTAGTTTGTAACCGCATGATGCATGTATACTGAACGACTGAATCAAGCACTGATAAATGCTTGAAGGGACTCGGGTCCTTTAGTAAAAATGCTAATGTAATTCGTAGCATTATGCAAACAACTGAGAAATGCAAGGGGCGTCTGAAGTGTGTTGTTTATGTCCTGAAGATTCAAAAAAGCTGTAGGTGGCTCTCATTGACTTTACCGTTTTGTTCAATTTGCAATTATCCTGAGATTTTAATCTATTCACAAAATCAAAAGAGAGAAAGCACTTCACCTTCATTTTAATATCTTGTCCGTAATCATCTACATCATTGAAAGGTGGTCTTTTAATAGATTTTGCCCTAATGCAATGCATACACCTCATCTAAAAATAATAATAATAATAATAATTTCTTGTGATTTACCTAATAGATAAAAAGAACCCGGGTTCGAGGAAGGATAGGCAAGGAATGAGTGGCCATGTTGCGAACTCTGGAGTAGTTAACGAATCCCCGGAAGAACAGCAGGAATCCTGGTGTAATAAAAAAGAAATAGTTACAAATATATAAATTAACAATACTTAAGTAATGATATCAAATAATATTAACAATGAAGTAATAATGTTAAATATTTAATTTTAATCATCAGAGCAGATTTGGAGAAATGTAGCATTACATCAGTGTCTCAGTAATGGATGCTCTGCAGTGAATGGGTGCCGTCAGAATGAGAGTCTGATAAAACATCACAATAATACACACCACTCCAGTCCATCAGTTAATATATCGAGAAGACAAAAGCTGAGTGTTTGTAATAAATTCACCAATAAGGCATTCTAACGTTAAACCATCACTTCTGGCCAAAATATGAGTCCATAATTCATAATAACGCTTCCTCCAGTCAAACAGTGCATCTACTGTTGTCCGGTCACATCATTGTTTAGAGCTGTTTTGGCTTGTAAACAGTGCTTGATCTGTGCATATTTCTCTCCTGATTCAGAAGAGACATGTTTAACATTAAAACCTTTTTAATGATGGATGTTTCTTATAAACACTCAGCTTTTGGCTTCTCAAGATGTTAACTTATGGACTGGATTATTGTGATGTCTTTTATCAGCTGTTTGGACTCTCATTCTGACGGCACCCATTCACTGCAGAGCATCCATTGCTGAGCAACTGATACATTTACCCAAAATCTGATAAAGAAACAAACTCATCTACATCATGACGGTGAGTAAATTGTCATAGCATTTTCGTTCAATTTTTATTACTGTAACAGTTATTTTTAACGAATCAGTGTAATAACATTTATATACACTCACCTACAACAAGGAAAACCCACCACAGCCAGTACTGGCCATCAAAATATCCAGGGAAGTAGGTAGAGAACTGTTTAATCACAGAAAGAAAAGGGTGAGTGCTGTTCATCCTCTAATAAAAACATAAAAACATTGAAAACATATGATGTAATATGTCATACCCTAACAATCAGGACCCATTTGACCAGAGACAGTCCAAAGCCAGAGATGGCTCCGTAGCGTCCAGCCGCAGACGTGGTCAGACAGAAGGACAGGAAGAAGCCAATCCAGTTAAAGAGGAACGCCACTGATGACGCAAAGACATTAAGAGATATTAACATATCTGATGACAAAATGAATATTGTGCTGAGTGTGTTTTTGTGCTGGTACTTTGGCTGGTTTAGGCCTGTTATGCATAAATAAGTACGACATTAAAACCGCCAGTAGTGCTACCCTGTCAGATTGTGCTACCTCCCATTAAAACAGTGGGGAGTACAATTCGACAACGAAAAATTCTACCTGTTAAATTATGTTTTATTAATGTATACACCTACCACAACCCTAAACCTACCCTTACAGTAATGCACATACAGTAATTACGTGTTATATTTACGGTTGTGGATAGAAGGGATACAGCTATTACCGGAAACTAACAATAAATATTTTTTCTACCTATTATATTGTGTTTTATTAACGTCTACACCTACCCCAACCCTAAACCTACTATTACAGTAATGCAAGATACATTAAATATTGTTGTTCGGCGTAAGAAAAAGGATGCAATATTGATGCGCGCATGCGCAGTAAGCCGAGGTAGGAAAATCTGACGGGTAGGAAAAAATGTCAAGACACCGGTCTTAACGAGTGATTCACCGAATCATTCTTTCAAAGCATTCGTTTAGCAAAGTGACTGCCTTTACGAATAAATCAGTGACTCAAATCATTTGTTCAAAAAGTTCAGTGTTGCTCTGAGACGCATAAATGTTCTGCTCTGAGTTTCGTAGGGGAGACATAAAAAAACTAAAACAGAAAATGTGTCTAAAAATGCAACTCACTGCATATTAACTTGTTTTGAAATAATGTATATCACATTTGCGATTGCATGCTAATATTTAGGAAAACTGCTGATGCTTGGGTGATAATTACTTAACTATATAAATATAAAAACAGGATTTTTCTTTTTTCATAACTTGAATTATGGGGTTATTCTAACAGGCTTCATCGAGCAATAAATGCTTTTGGACTCTGAATAGGTATTTTTGTTTGTTTTTTGCAATGCGACTGACATACACCCTAATTTCAGCTCATATATTGTTAAAATAACAATTATGTTATTATCGCAGACAATAAATAACACACACCCATACGATCAGCCCAATTATTAATCCATCCATAATCCACAGCAGACTAAGTGTATCATAAAGAGAGCAAAAAGATCAAAAACACAACGAATACTGTGTGCTCTTACTGAAAAATGTAAGCATGAATATCCCATCGTTCCCAACACGCAGTTGATCCGTATCATCAAAGCTGTCTCTGGCAATGAAGTCCTCATCCTGTAGAAGAGGAACAAGCACGCATGTGTCAAAAGAGTGCTTAATTAACTGTAAGTAATAATCCCAAACGCTCACCCTGTCGGTGACTAGAGGAACGCTGGTCTCTGCTTTGTTCCTCTCAGCCTCGTCGTATGACGGCAGTGACGTGGCAACATTGTATGAGGGGGGTTTGGGGAAAATCTCATCCTCTTTGTACTCAAAGAAAGCTACAGCAAACACATCAGACAGAGTAAAGCGGTTAGGAACAATGGCAGACGCAGCAGCTATTTCTGGCATGCGGTGGTTAGTGGTTAATTGGACAGATCTGCGTTCACACACTCGTGTTACCTGCGTTACTCGCTGTGACGCTGCTGTACGGTGGAGGAGGCACATCCGCGGCTTGTTCGAACACCTCCGCTGACTCCTCCTCGTTATTCAACTACACAACAATACAATACAAAGCTGCTGATATCAATATTATAATCTCAAGGGCTGCATTTAAAGTCACACCAGAGGTGTTCAGTCAAGTTCTTCCACACTGACTGAATCATCATTTCTCTTTGATTCTTGTCTTATACACAGAGACACTGTCATGTTAGAATAGAAAAGAGTTCTGTCCAAACTGTTGATATAACATTAGAAGCACACAATTCCCTAGAATATCATTATATGCTTAAACATTAAGATTTGTACTCCCGGAAATTACTAAAGTAGTCAAACCTTTCATTAGAAGGGGTGCCAATACTTTTGGCAATGTATTGTATATAGATACACTGTGTGTGTGTGTGTGTGACATACGAGGACACAAATTTGTATGACATAAGGTATTACAAGGAGAAAGGGATTTTTTGAGGACATTTTCCCATGTCCCCATATTTCTAAAGGATTATAAATCATACAGAGTGAGGTTTTTTTGAGAAAGTAAAATGCTGAAAGTTTCCTGTAAGGGGAAGGGTTGGTGTAGAAAGATAGAAAATACAGTTTATACAGTATAAAAACCGTTACGCCTATGGAATATATATATATATATATATTATATATATATATATAATTCACAAAAACAAACGTGTGGGTTTATATATATATATATATATATATATATATATACACAAACAATTATATATTCACGTTTAACGGTTTCACATTCACACACATAATACATATTAAAGTTTACATAATAAAGACTGTTTATATATTGTTTTTAATATAAGATAAACAAATGTATATATATAAATAGTGCTGAACTAGGATTTAGATTATCATTCACAATGTTGTCATTCACAATATCTTGTTGTAAGTCATGAACTTTAACACTGTTTTACGTGAACAACACACTTCCACTGCAAACAACACTCGTTAGGAATGACAACCAAATATATTGATAATCCATACTATCTTGTATTCATATTCTATATTTAATAATCGCGAGCTCTTGGTTTTTCCGGTTTGTTGTCTCTGCTAATGCTAACTGAAGGCCGCTGAAGGCGCGGCTAACCAGCTAATTAATCCCTCGGACTTTATCCTCTCTCCTCTCAAAACATTACAGTTTAGAGTCTGGGAAATTATTATTAAAACCTCATCGACTCGATGTATGTTCATAAAACTATTAACCTTAAAGAAGAACATTGAGCTAATCGTGTTTGTTACCTGCTGATACGCACTCCTCTGGTCTGTCATTCTTCCGCGTCGATCTCTTCACTCTTAATCACTCATACAGTAATGATCACTACTTAGACACAACTCGTTATTTAATATCACAAACTGAACTGACTGTTCGTTGATTCAGATATCCTCGACTCGTATGAGATGCCAGTACTAGGCTAATCTAAAGCGACTGCTCATGCTCAGTCGGGGTGTGTGTGTGTGTGTGTGTGCGGCTCTGTCTCAAAGCCTAGTGTGCTGCCTACCTAGACAGCACACTAGCTGCTATAGACGTGCTTCCGAGTGGCTCCACTCAGTGGTCTAATTAGGCAGCTCATGGGTGTATTTCTGTCAGTGCAAAGATTGTTGTTATGCAACCAATTAAAGAGAAATTTCCATTCGTACATCTGCTAAACTGTTGAACTAAAAGCACCCTTGAACTTTTATACGTTCACTTGTCTTAATGGCTAGAGAGATTAGTTCCCTCAGTACCAGCACAGTAATACACACTGTATATTTCTGTAAGTGTAGTCTGATGTATTTTATGACCCCGGAGGGCACGTCTTATTCCTAAATATTGTGAATCACGAAGTCATTTTTGCTCAGTCATGTATGAACTTGATTACACCGAGCTGCATATTTTGTCCGAATACAATATTGGAAATGTTTTTATGACTTTTCTCCTGCATGGTGGGGAAATGTCTCTTTAGTCTTATAGTTTCACACAATTAAAAAATATAATGCTATTGTTAAACGAGTCAGTGACCTTCTCCACCAGTGTTGTCATTGAGAACTAAAACTAAACTATTTAAACATGTTTTCATGAACCGGAATAAAGCTGAAATAAAATACAATAAATAAAATAAAATACAAATAGATGTAAAAAAGGAAATTAGCAATGTTACCTTGGCAAATAACTGAAACAAAAAAGTATATACAAATAAAATATAAAAAAATACATTAAATAAAAAAGGTGTGTGTGTATATGTGTGTAAATATACATAAACAACTAAATATTTACTAAATATATAAAAACAAAAGGCAATATGCAATTTATTTATCAATTTGTTATTTATTTGGTCACATTTAAAGAAGCAGGATTCCAAGTAGATTATTATATAAACACATTTGAATTCAATACATCAAGTATTGAGAGGTTTAATAAAAGAAATAAAGTAATATAAAAACAGTACAATTTGGGTAAATACACAACCATAATCTGTTGTGTCCATTCTTCTTAACATCAGTCTACGGCTCTTCCACCATCTTGTTGTGAAAATCCATAATGCCTGAGAAAAATAACATTAACAAACTGATTATGTAATTTTCTTACATGCACAATATACAGTCCATTCAGAGAGAGAGAGAGAGAGAGAGAGAGAGAAATAAAGAGAGAGAGAGAGAGAGAGAGAGAGAGAGAAATAAAGAGAGAGAGAGAGAGAGAGAGAGAGAGAGAGAGAGAGAGAGAGAGAGAGAGAGAGAGAGAGAGAGCGAGAGAGAGAGAGAGAGAGAGAGAGAGAGAGAGAGAGAGAGAGAGAGAGAGAGAGAGAGAGAGAGAGAGAGAGAGAGAGAGAGAGAGAGAGAGAGAGAGAGAGAGAGAGCGAGAGAGAGAGGGAGAGAGAGAGAGAGAGAGAGAGAGAGAGAGAGAGAGAGAGAGCGAGAGAGAGGGAGAGAGAGAGAGAGAGAGCGAGAGAGAGAGAGAGAGAGAGAGAGCGAGAGAGGGAGAGCGAGAGAGAGAGGGAGAGCGAGAGAGGGGAGAGAGAGGGAGAGCGAGCGAGAGAGAGAGATCTACAAGCAATGTAAAACCACACAAGTCAGTGTCACCTTTGAAATACTTGACCGTTCTGACCCTCAGCTCCTGTGTGGCGTCTTCGTCGCACACAAACACAGTCTGCGGGTGCTGCTGGAACGCCGACACCGTCCACATGTGGTTCACTCCCTCTTCTATGGCTTTATAGAGCGCAAACGCTTTATGTGAGCCAGTGATAAGGATCATGACCTGAAGATGTCATATAGTCATGTTAGCGTTCGTTGTATTGTTTCAGATCAGCTCACGACCGCTGATGCTGTTCAATGGACGTTTTTCACAAACTGTGATCAGTGTCGGGGTTAACTTTTTCATTTACAAGAACATCTTTTTCAAACAAGTAAAGCCAGTTACTTTCTTTCCCATGTATTGAGTGACAGCTCTGCTGCCGTCATGTTGAGAGAAATCAGGAGTAAGTTCAGAGGCGTTGTGAGAACATGCAATAGTTAAATAACACAAATATCCTTCATGTATTTAATGCCATTTTATTAATCGTGTCTTTGCTGCTGATCTTCAATGATCCAATTCAATCATACTTTCACTAACACACTACTTTCTACAAAAAGTAACTAACATAATTAGTTACTTTTTTGCAATATTGTAAAATATTACTTTAAATGTAACTTTCCCCAACACTGATCTTGCCATTATTAAAATTGTAAATCTAGCAAAGGTTTTATTTTATTATATTTTATTTTTATTTTTGATATCTTAAAATCAGAATAGTGTGCACGTCTCAAAACAAGTTGCACATTTTTATTAATTATAATATTATTAATATATTTTTTACATTTTTTTAAATGTTATATTATATTTTTTATTTATTTATATATTTTTAAATATCAGTTTATGTACTGTAAATATAATGCAGACTATAATATGTATTTTTTTTTGCAAGCTACACGGCATATAAACTAGCTTATAATAAATGTTTGAAGGATTGCTTGAATAAATGTACTTTGGCACTAAAGCCGAGTCATCTTTAAAGGAGCAGAAGAAGGAGGGGCTGACATTTATAGATGTGATTATAGTGCATTAGGAAAAGCATGAATATGAATATTTGTACCTCTCTAGCATCCATCACTGTGCCAACACCGACCGTCAGCGCCATGGTGGGGACTTTAGAGAGATCTCCATCAAAGAATCGAGCGTTTGCCAGAATCGTGTCCATAGCCAGGGTCTTAACACGCGTTCGGGACACAAGACTGGATCCAGGCTCATTGAACGCAATGTGGCCATCAGGTCCAATACCTGCAACACGATTACAAGCCAGCGTTGTTTAATGGTGACACTCACAGGTCAAAGTTCAATCGACTGTCTTACCGCCAACAAAAAGTTCGATTCCTCCAGCAGCTTTGATTTTGGCTTCAAAGTCCTGACACTCCTTCTCCAGATCGGATGCATTGCCGTCTAGGATGTGTGCATTTTCTGCTCGGATGTCGATGTGCTTGAAGAAGTTATTCCACATGAATGAATGATAACTTTCAGGATGGTCTCTAGGAAGTCCTGTAACAAGTTCAGTGTTCATTTAAATATACGACAGGCAGTTCAACCCTTGACCCCCAAGCATAAACGAGCGGCCACATACCTACATACTCATCCATATTAAACGTTTTCACATACTCAAACGATATCGCTCCCTTCTTGTGATACTCGATCAGTTTCTTGTAGCATCCGAGCGGAGTGCTTCCTGCAAAACACAGGAAATATTATGAACAGGCCTATGGTACAAATGAACGTGTTTACGCAAAATATGACTCTACCTGTAGGAAGACCCAGAGTGAAGAACCGGTCAGGACCGGGATTAAACTTCTTGATCCGGTTCCTGATGTATTTGGCAGTCCATTCGCTGACATGGTCATAGTCCTCCAGTATGATGAGCTTCATGACTTTATCTGTGTCTGAGAGAAGCAAACAGGTAAATAGACCTGGAGAGAGTGTGTGTGTGTGTGTGTGTGTGTGTGTGTGTTACAGTCCCGCCTTCTCCAGACTTTAGCACCGTACATTAAGGCGGAAGTACAATTGTGGCTTATTGCGCTTCACTGATATTAAGAGGTGCACACTGCACAGTGGAGACTTTGCCGTCCGCACCTGTAATCACGCGACAGATTATTGAAGGCCCTTTTGTCGCGTCGCGACGGTGTTTTTACCTCACTACACACACCAACACGTAATTTCTCTCTGCAAGTTAATAAAACAAACTATAATCGGTTGATCTGGGTTGCAATATATGCGTATATATAGAACACGTGACTACAAAATCGCGACGTCACTGAAATCCATATAAAAATAATAAAAAGACACATAAAAGGCTGTCGTATAGAGTCGATAAACACTTACCAGGTCATGTGTTTGTGAGCACCACAGAACAGCTCAGAGGAACACGATCATGTGATCGAGAGGAAATACAGCTCACTCAGGATTTGGGTGTAAAACACATTGCGTCATCAAAAAAGAGAGGATTTTAGCAATGATTGAACAAAAACATTGCCAATTCAGCAGGATTTATACACTTTAACATAGTTTATTAATCCATTCATGTTTATAAGGCACTTTCCACGTACAATGGGCCATGCAAAATAAACAAATAATATATATACATATATAAAATTGTATGAGACGTTTTATTCACCATTAATTTTGTCTGTGGTCTTCTTCAGTTTTTGGAACATTTTTCAACAAAGTTAAAAACCTAATTTGTGTGATTTATATGGCAACAAATATAAAAAAACAACAGAAAAATTGAACATTAACAGAATTAAATAAACATAATTTTAAATTAAATGACACTATAATGTATAATTTAAGAAGGGGTTTGCTAGTGTGAGACCAACTTTTGTTTTGTAGTTAATGATAAATGGATGTATACGTTAACGATCTTACTAAAACTTGGTAACAGAGTAGAATTATCAAGCTTAATTACTTGCTGTCATGTTGCAAGTGTCCAAATGATGTAATTTCTTAGGTATCATTTTTTAATTTATAAATAGTTAATTAATGTGGAATATCAATCTTTAACAGGGTTGAATGCAAAACGTGGGACTCAGTTAAAAATATATATATAAATGAATTAACTGAATATTAATTCAATAGACTATTAATTTGTGGCATCCTTTAATTTTTTGTAGACAGCCTAAATCTTTTATTGTGGAATGAGTCATGGAAACATAAGTAAACTAGATCTAAATTAGTTATTTGCACCACTAATTACTTGTGTAAACCTGACAAATATTGTAACACTTCATTTTACATTCACCTGTTCTAGCCTATGCATTGAAGTAATGTAATAAATGTATTCATAAATCAATAGGCGAAGCAAACTGCATTTCATATGCCATTATGTAATTCATTATGTTAAAGTAATTCCACAATATAAGCGTGCACATGTATGTTTCAATCCATATTTATTGAAACAACAGTTGACAGAACCATCATATAACAGAAACTCAATCGTAGGCAGACAGCATTATTCTCAATCATAATCATACAGCATTGTGATTTATGTTTTTCTTAATATAAAAGACATGCAAATGTAGCCACTGATTCTCTCGTTGGCAGAGTCACCCGGCCGTGAGGAGCATGATGATTTAACGTTAGCAGTCACTGGAAATATAAGTTAACATTACATAACATAACGTGTAACGTTAACATAACATTACACAGCGCGGTTAATCGAGGTCCATGTCCGGCTTGGCTTCTGTGGCGCCCGCGCTGTCCCCAGCCGCTTGCTCGGTGCCAGTGGGCGGGGCTTCAGGGTTCTCCTGCGCATCGACCGGCCCGTTCGGTTCTGAGGGGTTCTCTTCTTTTGGCAAGTCCACTTTGGGCTTGGGTTTGGTCACAACGGGATGGCAAGTGGAGAACAGCTCCTGTGGAAAATGTGAAGAGATTGAATATGACTGTAATGCCACAGACATCAGGGGTTCAAACGTAATGTTACGAAGCTACGAGAATGCTTTTTGTGCACAAAAAACGACTTTATTCAACAATTCGTCTCCTCCACGTCACACTATACCGCAATTTTGGAGAATATTCACTGTATGTAAACCACAGCTGCGCCGTGCGGACACAGAACAGCATACGTTCAATGAATACTCCAAAATGGCACCAGGGTGACACGGAGGAGACGAATTGTTAAATAAAGTCGTTTTTTTTTTTCTTTTGTGCACAAAAAGCATTCTCGTAGCTTCGTAAAATGATGGTTGAACCCTTGATGCATTATGGATTATTTTACCGATGTCCTTGCTATGTTTCTGAGCCTTGATCGTGTAAGGATCCTTGCTATTTACGGGAGGGTCAGAGAGCTCACGGGATGCATCACAAATATCTTCATTTGTGTTCCGAAGATGAGGTCTCACGGGTTTGGAACGACACGAGGGCGAGTAATTAATGACAGAATTAACATTTTTGGGTGAACTGTCCCTTTAAGACCAACAACACGGATCTAATATACTGAAACACATCTGGTTTTCATCAACTGTTTACATTTATTAAACACATAACTGGCTTTGTTTACGTGAACACTCCACACGACGGGTATTTTGATGTAATTATTTGTGTATTTGGTCATTCAAGTGCATAAAGATGCGAAAGAGATCTGGATTTGTGATCGCATGCTGTCTGAGAGAGATGCAGTATCAGGTGTATGTCAGCATGTGAAAACCACATCGAGTTATTTTTTACTGCTTATTGCACTTAACTTTATTAAACATCATGCATGTCTTGAATTTGCCATCTCTGTTCATGCTAGGGATGTGTCAATTCTCGATATAATATCGAACCGTTCGGTGCAACATCCACAGTTCAATGCGCTCTCGTGCATTGTGGTTACTAGGTTTTGCGTTTAAATAATATCCGTGTGTTTCATGTAGGGGTGTGCGATATTGAAAAAAACTGATATCTCGATATTTTGGGGGATTTTTTTCGATAACGATAATTAGACAATATTTTGTAGAGTGTGTTATTGTGCTGATATCTGAATACAGTACACAGCTGCAGTTTATGATATTCTTCATATTCTGTCTGGTCAGTTAACATCGGTGATTAATTAATCTTTTAGTTTAAGTTTAAATTGATTTTTACCTTTAATAAAGCATGTTTTTTCTAAAAGTGTACATCTTTTGAGTCAAATTGTTACATTTAATCAGTCGCAAAAGAGACGCAAAACAGCGCTGTGGTGGTTTATAATTTTTTTGTCGGCGAAATGCAGCAAAACAGGCAATATGGTGTCTAAAACACAAGTCTCTTAATATTAACTTATTGTTTATTGACCTGTTGTATTAAATCAATATCACATTTGTAATCGTGCTTATTTTGAAGAAAAAACAGCTCTCTTCGTGTGATTTTAACTATGTGAAATGTAAATATATACATTTTTTGCCCCATATCTTGAATTTTGCGATCCCCTCTTAATGCATTTTAATCGACTGAATCACGTGGTGAAAGAACACGCTCTAAACGCGTGCGTGCACTGATTAACCCCTTCATCACCACGCAGGCTAATGTATGCGTGCACTCTTGTAGGGGCGTTTTGTTTGGTTTTTGCAAAATACTCGATATCGTCAAATTGCACATCGTTAAAACAACAATTACGATAATATCGCAGACGATATATATCACACACCCCTAGTTTCATGTCTCTCAGAATTGGCTACGTGCTGAGGAAACGCCTCCCGCTTATATTTGAAAAGCAACACAAGCCGAGCATCTTCGCTTGTAATGACATGCAATGATACGCCTTTATAACCCTGTTGTCCTTCAAAAGAGATGAGGGATGTGACGGTATGAAAATATCTTATCACGATTATAGTGACCACAATTATCACGGTTACAGTATTATCACGGTATTGTTTAAATGTGCTGGAGATGTTTAAAAAGCACCACAGAATGAAGATAATCCCACAGAGCTGCAATTCCAGGTTTTCAAACAGAGATGGAGACAAAGAGGCAAAACGTACGTCCTGCAGCTTTAACATTTCGCACAGCCCACTCTTTATTTTCTCATTCGTGCATGTGTCTTTATTATTCTTAGGTCAGGTGTATATAGACTAACTTTTAAGTAGTGCTGTGCTACGTGGATATATTTGCATATTGCTAAATAAACTATATAGCACCATCTATGGTGACTACACCCGCTCAGCCCTACCACAGCACTTTGATATGTACCATGGCGCTGAATGATGACATACTCATGTTCTCATCTAACTGTGACTGACCTGTATTTTGGCCTGTATATCTGTGGTTTTCACCACAGGCTCCACGGCGAGACTCTGTTTGCTCTGCTGGTTCATTTTACTGTTCATCCAGATCATGACATCGTTCACCATCCGGTCCACCTTCTGAACCTCAGCCTCGTCCAGATGGTCATACTGCTCTTCCTATAACTCAAAAAGACACGTGAAGCCACCAGGCAGGTGCAGATCGGTCTCTTACGTAACATTAATTCAGCACAAGCTCACCTTGGTTTTGTAGGCCTCTACAATCTTCATGTATTGCTGTAACTGTCTGCCCAACTCATTGAAAGCCTTGGGTCTCTCCTCAAATTCGGTGTATCTCTCTTGAATGGGTTGGCCGAGACTCTGCAGGAAGATTTTATAATAAGTTAACAGTCCCAGAATGCATCTTCCTTCTAAATGCATAACACAAGTACCATTAGCAATGTCAAAAGAACCAGTCCTTTGCACTAAGTGGATGTAATTTGGTGAATGAGTGCTGTTTGTGTTTTGTGTAACTGGCATGGTTAGCTATACACATTCACACGAGCTTACATGTCAAGCCATCTTTATTTATATAGTGCTTTTAACAATACAAATTGTGTCAACGCAACTGCACAATATCAAAATAGTGTCAATGATGTAAAATGACTAGATTTTCAGTTGAAGGCATTTCATTATTGAACTCATAAACGATAGACCTGAAAAGAGGTTTGGTACCTTCAGTTCAACGAGTTTATCAATGTAGACTTGTTTAGGCTGGTCTTCCCCGTCCTCATACAGCCAGACCTCAGTGTCCTCCAGTTTTAATGAGAGAGCATCTCTGTCCTGTGAGAGACAGCAGACGAGTCAGGCACCGCTGATAAAACTACTCAAATCAGCGTCGATTCGTCAAATAAAGCTGAATATAAACATACATATTAGATCAAAAACAGAAACGCTGCCTTAGCTACTTACTGAAATAACTGGAAGTACTAAAATTACTAAAAACTAAAGCTATATATAAATATTTAAAAAAGTATAAACTTAACAAAAGCTAAATTATTTGAACTTAAAGAAAAATTCAAATTGAATATATAAAAGCCAATTAAAAATATGATTTACTATAACATAAATACTAAAATAACAGTCATAAATAACACTTATTAGTGCGGTCAAACGGATTAAAAGTTTGTTTACATAATGTGTTTACTGTGTATATTTATAACGTATATATAAATACATACACATACAGTATATATTTTGAAATTATTTCCATGGATATTTATATTAATTTAATTGATATTATATATAAATATTTTAAATGTATAAACAAAACATGTTATTAAATATATACATGCATGTGTGTGTATTTATATATACATAAACATACACCGTAAAAACACATATTATGTAAACAAAACCTTTATTTTGGATGCGATGAATGGATTGACGGCACTAGTTTTTATTTATATTTTAAATCAGTGTTTTTAATATTTTCTATTTTCACTAATTTTAGTCTGTTTTTATTGAAGTTATTTTTTCTATATAGTTTTGAATATAATTTTTTTTTTAAGTTTAATTTGTTATTTTAGCACATTAAAGTAAATACAGCCTAGATAAAGTTTTAATACCTGCACGATAATGTGATCTTTAGATTAGATGGTGATATAAAACACCTTCTTACCAATGAATGCCTAGAAATGCGTCCAATCTTTTGAGTGATTATTAGACAATGATTTCAAGATCGTTTCATGCTCATATTTCACTGATAAGATGATTTCTTTTACTTCAATTTATATAAACTGCTTCAAGACATCTTGTAAACCCCCTAATTTAGATTTGAATCCATGTGACTGCTCTCACGCTCTCGTTGACGAACTTCTCGAATGTCCCGTGCAGTTTGTCCCTCATCTCGTACACGTACTCCTCCACGTAGTTCTTGGCATCGTTCCTCTCCTTCTCCAGCTTGTCCTGCATGATCATCTTACCCTGAGGACAAATCATTTCACAGTAGATTGAGCTCTCTGTTGAAAACACTGCGCCAGGTCTCATCTGCACAGAAAGCATACCTCGCTCTCCACAAAGAGGTTGAGCATGTCATTGGCTAGCTGCCACTGTGGGTTGTTCTCAATGGGCAGCTCCAGGACCTTTGTTTTCACTTTGGCCTTCTTGGCTTGAGGAGGCTGATCGGATTTCTTCTCCTGTTTGTTTTCCTCTGCTGACGTCTGAA
This sequence comes from Schizopygopsis malacanthus, assembly GCA_027474115.1. NCBI lineage: Eukaryota > Metazoa > Chordata > Actinopteri > Cypriniformes > Cyprinidae > Schizopygopsis > Schizopygopsis malacanthus. The sequence goes on from CM049878.1 coordinate 27,538,555, forward strand.
CAAATCATGATCCATGGAGGGAACCGTTATTAGATATGTGATGGATGTTTGAGTTAAGGGTGTGCGATATTGACTAAAATTATATCTCAATATATATTTGGATTTTTTTTCAATATTGATAATTTGCTGAGTGTGTTTTTGTGCTGGTGCTAGTTTAGCCAAAAACATGACATAAACAGTCATTAGGTGGCAGCAAGTCTCTGTCTTAACGAGTGATTCACTGAATCAATTAGAAGCAAAGCAAGTGGCTGTTTTCATAAATTAATCATTGCCTTAAACGATTCGTTCAAAAACAAAACACTGCAGTGTTGCTCTGAGACACACAAATGTTCTGCTCCGGCTTTGTTTGGGATTATTTTTTTTGGCGAAACAGAAAAAAAAGACAATAATGTGTCTGAAATGTAACTCGCTCAATATTAACTTCTTGTTAAAAGAACTGTTTTATTAAATTAATATCGCATTTGCAATCACGTTCAAGTGCTAATATTTAGGAAAACAGCACTGATGCTTTTGTGATATTAACAAGTTCATAATTATAAAAAACAAACACATTCAGGGATATGTTTAGCTTTCATAAGTTGAATTATGGGGCCTTTTAAGTGCATTCGAACAGGCTTCACCACACAGTGAATGATTTCAGACTTTAAAGATGAGTTTTTGCAAACTGAGTGACATCAGATTGCATTTCCTTAAAACGACAATTGCTATATTACATTTAGTCATTTAGCAGACGCTTTTATCCAAATGAGGATAACGGAAGCAATCAAAATCAACAGAAGAGCGATGATAAACAAGTGCTGTACGTCTCAGTTAGCCTAACGCAGTACACATAGCAAGTTTTTGTTTCGCTAATTATATCAATATATTCATTAAATATAATATACAGTGCCTTGCGAAAGTATTCATACCCCATAATTATTTTTTTCATGTTTTGTTATGTTGCAGCCTTATGTTAAACCGCTTTAAATTAAAAAATTAAAAAAATCCCACATCAATCTACACTCCATACACCATATTGACAAAGCAAAAACAGATTTGTCACAACTTCGTAAATTTATTACAAATAAAAAAACTCAAATAAGTACATTAACTAAATATTTAGCTGAAGCACCTTTACAGCCTCAAGTCTCTTTTGTTTGATGCGCCAAGCTTTGCTCATCAGCATTTGGCCGTTATCTGCTATTCTTCTCCTCTCAAGCTCTGTCTGGTTGGATGGGGTCGATGCATAGTTTCAGGTTTCTCCAGAAACATTTGACTGGGTTCAAGTCCAGGCTGTGATAAAAAATTCAAACACAAACCCAGAGTTGTGTATAAGCTTGCTGTGTGTTTAGGGTCACTGTCCTGTTGGAAGGTGACTCTTCTGCCCAGTCTGAGGTTCTGGATTTTCATTAAGGCTATCTCTATATTTTGGTGCATTGAGCTTTTCTTCTACTCTGACGAGTCCCTCGGTCCCTGCCACAGCATGAGCTGATACCAGCACACTGTTCTTTTGGGATGTACTCTGCCTGTGATGAGCAGTACCTGGTTCCCTTCAAACATGATGCTTAGAATTGAGGTTCATCAGACCAGATAATCTTGTTTCTCACAGTCTGAGGGTCCTTTAGGTGCTCTTCTGCAAATTCCAAGTGTGTTTTCACTGAGGAGAGGATTGAGTCTTGCCACGCCGCCATAAAGCCCAGATCGGTGGCGTGTTGCAGTGGTGTTTTGTCCTTCGATCTGCATTTACGATCATGGAGCTCAACTAGAGAGACCATTCGGGTTCTTCATCACCACTCTAACCAAAGCCCTTCTCCATCAATGCTTTAGTTTGACCAGGAGGCCAGCTCTAGGAAGAGTCCTGGTTGTTTCAAACTTCTTCCATTAAGGGTAATGGAGACTACATGCTTCTGTGAACCTTCACTGAAGCAGATTTTATTTATCTTCCCAAGATGTGTGACTTGACGCAAACCTGTTTCTGAGCTCTACAGACTGTTCTTTTGACCTCAGGGCTTGTTTTTTTTGCTCTGATATGCATTATCAGCTATTATACGTTTTATTAAGACATGCGTGTCTTTCCAAATCATACCCATTCAATTGAATTTGCCACAGGTTAACTTCACTCAGTGTAGCAACATCTATAAGCAATATGAATGCTCCTGAACTACATTTCAATATTCCCAGATAAGGGTATGAATACTTATGCAATGGAATTATTTAAGTTTTTTTTTTTTTATTTTTAATACATTTGCAAAGATGTTAAAAACCTGTTTTTTTGCTTTACCGTTATGATGTATGGAGTGTAGATTGATATTGAAAAAAGTAATTTAAAGCAGTTTAACATGGCAGCAACATAAAACCTGAAAAAATTAAGGGGTATGAATACTTTTGCAAGGCACTGTATTATATACTATATAATATATTATCACAGATAATAAATATCGCACACCCCTAGTATGAATGGTAATAAGCAAGACTAATCCTAAATCTATTCATAGGTGCTATTAGTAGATCTCATTTACCTCCATTTCCTCCGTTCCAGCTTTTTTCTCTTCGTTTTCTTGTTCTCCGGTGCCTGGCGTCTTTTGTTCATCTTGATCAACCTGCATTTTGCTCTGTGAATGATTGAAAACACATGGTGGTAACTTCACCAGAACACCGATCCATGATGTAGAGCTGAGTTATATGGATGTTATTTTTATACACATTAACAAAGAGTTTAGTTGAGATAGATGCCATGTGAACAGTATCCTGCAGCAATACCTCGTTTTCTTTTTCTGTGCTCTGCTCCGTGTCCATGCTCTCCTCTTCTTCCTCAGATTTCTGTAACTCCACTAGAGAGGCACTGGACACACTGAAGATCCCGTGGATATTGACTCGCACCTTCACCTTAACCTTTGAACTCTCGCCTGAGGCCTGAGGAACCACCTTCTGGACGACGTACTGGCCTGCGTGAGAGTTTCAGCGTACATGTTTACATGTATCTGTACAGTGAAAATATGCTATGAGAAGAAAAGAGCATGTGCATGGCCCAGAATATTTGCCACCTTTGCAAGTGGCAGATGCATTGAGAAGAAAGGTTACTGACAATAAAAAAAAACATGTTTTTGCATGATTTCAGTTTCTATAGCAGCAGATTTATTGAGCTGTTCTTCTCTCAGGTCATTGTGTCACTCGCCAGCCTCTCTGTGAGGAGGCACAAGGTCACACAAACATTGTGATTTGTTTCCTCGTATTTTCATTGTAGTAGTTCAATGCCAGGAATGCATCTCCTCAGAGAACTACTTCCCAGCTAAAACCCTGAACATACATTTTACACGGAGGTTAAAGCTGTGGTAAAGCTGACAGTCACCTGGCTTTTCTTTAGCGGTCCATCTGTATCTCTTTGAATTGTTTCATTTTCTTAAAGATCAAATGGAAGATGCAGTAGATCTTATCTTTCATATTGTGATGCACATCCACATGGAAGCTTGTTTCCACAACGGAATAAAAAGGGTAATTGTGACTTTTTCATCTTCACAATTTGTACTTTTTCTCACAACTGAGTTTACATCTCACAGTTCTGACTTTTTCTCAGATTTGCGTGATATGAACTCACAATTGCGAGTTTTAAAGTCAGAATTGTGAGTATATATATATATATATCACTCGATTCTGAGAAGAAAAAGTCAGAATAGTGAGATAAAACGTTGTAATTACCTATTTTTTTTATTATTCAGTGGCGGAAACAGGCTTCCATACATCCGAGAGTAACCGATAATCAGAAAAAGAAAAAGTGGGTTGGACTGTTTCTATGAATCAGTTTTTGATGGCATGTTGAGATATGGATGGATGTTGAAGGCTGAATATTGAAGTCCTGCATACGATACGTAATCAGAGATCAGTCTGGAATTTTTCCAGAAGATCCAGTTATGACGTCGATTAAAAATTACAAGGTCAAAGATAAAAAAAAAATATATAAATAACTGATGAATTGTTCACAATAACATCGATAATATGCTTGTACAATATAGAACAGCTGACGTTTCATTTCATGCTAACAAAAAGAGGATCAGACTGCTGTGGTTTCAATTTAAATCATGCATTCTTTTGTGATAAAAAAATAAAATAAAAAAAGAGTTAAAGAGTAAATTGGCCAGTAACTCCATATTTACTCACAAAAGCCATTTTTACTCATATACGGCACTTTGTGAGTGTTAAGGCCATTGCACACAGAGTCTTTCGTATTCTTCATCCTTTCCTATTAAGATAAATGCTACGGATGCGAAAACACAGAAAATCGAACCTGATCTGATTTTTCTTGTGACAGTTTCGGACGCAGTGTGTAAACGTGATTGACATAACGTGAAGTATTTATTTTTCAACATGCGAAAATTTCGGACTCAGTGCGCAGAGACCTTTACTTTCGAATTCTGAGTGTGGAATCGAAAGTGTGTGTGTGTGTGTTTGCGTGTGTTTGCATGTGTGTGTGTGTGTTTGCATGTGTGTGTGTGTGTGTGTGTGTTTGCATGTGTGTTTGCATGTGTTTTCATGTGTGTGTGTGTGTGTGTGTGTGTGTGTTTGCATGTGTGTGTGTGTGTGTGTGTGTTTGCATGTGTGTGTGTGTGTTTGCGTGTGTGTGTGTGTGTGTGTGTTTGCATGTGTGTGTGTGTGTTTGCATGTGTGTGTGTGTGTGTGTTTGCGTGTGTGTGTTTGTGTGTGTGTGTGTGTGTGTGTTTGCGTGTGTGTACCTATTATGGGATCTGGGTAAGGGAGCTCTTTAGGACAGTTGTAGTACGCTTCCAAGGAGAACGGCTCTCTCCGGTAAAACGTCAGCACTTTGGAGAAAGGTGCTGCGTGGTTCTTTGGGAAGACCTCACAGTCGCTGAAACGAAAGATGAAAGAGCAGTGTAAATAAAAACACGGTCGTATCAAGCACGAGGACTGCACGGCACATGTTTGTACCTGACTCCATCTTCAGCAGCAGAGTTCCACTTCAGAGAGACGGGGAAGGGAACCACTTCTGTTACGGAGAACTCACGCACTTTAAAAGCAGGGGAGAGGATGGCGCACTGTGGGATCAGGAGAAAAACACTCTTAAAAGGTCTGCTATCTAATGGTGGCCTGTCCAAATACCTACTTTGCACTTGACCACTCTTCCTGTATTTGGCCCAAGTGAGCTTGAAGACCACAAGTGTGTGTAGAACTTTCTTTAAAAAGCAAGTATTTACAGAACTTTATTTTGATTTCCAAAACGTTTGCATTTTAAAATACACTTCTAAATGTCTGTTCAGTAGTCTCTATAGCAGACGGCAATTTATCAACTGTGTTGCATCAATTTAAGTGATTAAAAGCAGTTGCAAATGCTGTACAAAATATGTATACTCATCTTTGCATCCGATAAAATGTGCAACACTTTACGTTTTACTACTAAATTATATGCAATAACTAATTATTATTAATTTAATAATTATTAACTTGCACTGAAAAGGTTTCTGCAACATCTCAGCAAAAAGTCTCACAATGTATTTCCGTCACAAGATGCATGATGGGATACGCTTAGACTCTAAGCCTGCAACTAAATTAGATTTCTTTGATTAATCGATTTATTGGATAAAAAGCCTTTTTTTATTTACAAAATACTAATTCCACATGCTGTCCTTCAAACAGACGTCCAACTGAATGCTATAAACAGTCTATATGGTGACTGTATTTATGCTATACATAATAGGGGAGTAACGATTCATCGATATATCGATACAATGTATGACGATACGATGCATCGCGTAAAATATGGATATCTGTTGTATAAAAAGGCACTTTTATTTTGGCACTGTCCACATTTTCATATAATGTCTGTCTATGCATTACAGCCAACACGTGCATTCTCGTTCAATCTCACGTATCAGGACTCGATTTAAGGACTGCTCGAAGACACGAGGCGAGCGTATAAGACGCTCGGGATTGCTGGCGGAACACACACACACATCTGAAGCGCGCACGCACACACACACACACACACATCTGAAGTGCACACACACACAGACAGCCGCGTCAACTCTGCGTGAATACTAAATTGAGCTCTCCTCCGCTTTTTTGAGCATGGATGAATAAATTCAGACAAAACTACATCAAAATGCATGTTTTGGATAATATCCTTGTAAACAGTAGGTTAAGAAAAGCATGTCTTAATGTAAACAGTGGAGAAAGAAAACACATGTGTATCAGTTTATTAAATCTGTGCTTTCGTTCTTAAAGTGAAAGAAAACTAATAATACATATAATGCTGTCAAAGAAAAACACAAGTGCTCACTGCTCCTGACTAAATAACCTTTGTAACATCAAAAACTATTCACTTACAGGCTATTTAATTTATACAGTGAAGACTCTGCAGTTATTTTACATTTGATTACATTTCTTTAGCGTACCTGAACATGTATTTTAGACTGAGCTGAAAAGCACTGTTTACTGAACTTGTGTCTGTCTTCTATTGTATGTATTTTCTGCTATTGATTGTAATTTGGTTATCTGTAGAAAAGATGTTTAGCACTGAGCCCATAGCAGCATTTCTAGATTTATGTTCATGTTATATATTTTGGTTGCATTTGTGAGTTAATAAAAATATAGATGGTTGTTTAAAATAGGTATATAATATGATAATATCGATATATTGATCGATATACTGTATCGTATCGAATTGTATCGTAGAATTTTGAGGTATCGGCAAATATCGTATCGCTGGAAATGAGAATCGATATCGAATCGTGACGAACCATCTGATTTACACCCCTAATGCATAACGTGTGAAAGAGTTAAAGCACAGTTTAAATGGAGAGGTTAAACAGACAGAGGATAGAATGGAGATAATAATAAAGATGATAAAGAAAAACACAGATGAGAGGAATGTTCTGCCTGAACACACATTCACTCTGAATACATTAACCTGTTACTGTCAGTTCTTTATTCTGTAAATGTAAGGAATTACTTTTTACTCAAATGACACGCTGTTATCTCTTTACAGTTACTATGATAAAATGCTTGCATTACATGTTGACCTTTAAACCTAAATCTAACATCCAATAACAGCTATTTCAGCAAACTGAATATTAATTTTCTCCCTGTTTACTGTGTTTGAAACGCCGGCACTCGTTCAGTAAATCCTGAAGATTAACGCAGACTGTCACGACGAGCCTTCATGAAACATAGAAACGCTTGCATGAACATGTAACGTTCAACCTAAACAGAAAGTTTTGCTCTGAGGAATCACATCAGCTTTAAGCTTTAAAATAAAGCATTAGCATGTTTTGGGCAGCTTGAATCACACACTTTCCCCGAAGCAGCGCGCTTCGTTTCTTCCACTATTAGATTCCAGAGAAATGCATTATTCAGTGGTTTAATTTGACTGGCGGAAGATTTCAGTGCATGGTGGGCAGACGCTACTAAACGATAACGACATTCGTTGCCAATGATTTTTATTATCGATTAGCTGTTGCAGCCCTATTAGCCTCGAATGCCGCTCTGAAGTGTGTGCTAAGGGCATTTTTAAGACCTGGGACGGTCTTGTGCATGCACTTCTTGTGGCCAATGTAAATAAATGTTGGTATTTGGACAGTCTCGTTAAACTACGAGCATGGCTTGAGTCAGCGTAACCTGACCTGGAGAGCACATCCTCTGGCCACAGCTTCATCTGCATTCAGCGTCGTGCTCGGCTCCTTCCCGAAGAACTGGCTGATTCGTTCTTTGATAGCTGGCATTCTAGAGGCTCCGCCCACTATTTCTACAGCATGGATGTCATCTTTCTTCAGATCTGCACAGGAGCAGGTGACAGACGGTTGAATTAATCATTTCTATGACATATAGCGCTACTATCTGATGAAGAGCACTACTTACGAGCTTGCTCCATTAGACTGCGCAGCGGAGGCTCCACTCGGGCTAAAATATCAGCACACATCTCTTCAAACTGAGCCCTGCCACAGGAGTAAAACAATACATTAACTCCTGTCAGGATGGAAACTTTGATTAAAGTGCTTTAATTGTGATTGACCGGAACGAATGAATGCATCACACAGTAAAAGCTGTGAATGTTAAGGAAATGTGCATGAAAAAAATTGTCATTCCAGACATTTGTTTCTGGTTTTAGAGCTAATATGCAAATGAGATATGAGTGATGGGCAAGATTGAAACTTTGGATGATCTTCTTAAAGGGATAGTACACCCAAAGACTTCATGTAAATCCGAACCAGATTTGTGCTCATCTTTGAAACGCAAATTAAGGTATTTTTAAAGAAACCTGAGAGATATTTGTGCATTATATCAAAATTTCATAAAATTCCAAAAATAAATATATTCTAAAATAAATCTGTGTTCTGAAGATACGCAATCATTTTATATGATTTACTGATTACGTTTGACATTTATTCACACATAAACATTGACCAACACACATATGCAAATACATAGAGCTTATTAAATATCATAAACTTTGTTCTGATCAGTGGATGTTTTGAGTTTAAACTCCTTCAAGTCAATTAACAGAATTAACCAAATTTTGTCATAAGTTAAATATATTAAGATTCTGCAATATTTAAATCTATTGTAGAAACTTAATGTCCTGTAAAGCTGCTTTGCAACGATTGTATCGTGAAAAGCACTATAGAAATAATCTTGAATTGAACTGAATAAACAGAAGCTCAGACATAGGGGTGTGCGATATTGAAAAAAAATGATATCTCGATATTTTACAGAGTGTATTATTGTGCTAATATCTGACTACCGTACACAGCTGCAGTTTATGATGTTCGTCATATTCTGTGTGCTCAGTTCACATCAGTGATAGAAATTAATCTTTTCATTTAAGTTTAAATTAGATTTTTACCTTTAATAAAGCATTTTTTTCTAAAAGTGTACATCTTTTGAGTCAAATTGTTACATTTAACCAGTCAATTAATATAATACACATTACTCATGAATACTGATATTTAAAATGATTTTAAAAATGAAAATGGACTTTAAAAGTGAAATTAAACTGCCAGCAGGTGGCAGCACGTCACTGTTAATAAGTGAGTCATTGCGACTGAACCGAGTCATTTAAACGATTCATTGATTCATTCAGGAACGAATCACTGAGACTCAAAACATCGCTGTGGCTGTTTGGAATTATTTTTTGTCGGCGAAATGCAGCAAAAACAGGCAATATGGTGTCTAAAATGTAAGTCTCTTGATATTAGCTCATTGTTTATTGAACTGTTGTATAAAATCAATATCACATTTGTAATCATGCTTATTTTTGAAGAAAAAACTGCATTATTTGTGTGATTTTAATCATATGAAACGTAAATGAATACATTTTCTGCCCCATATCTTGAATTTTGCAATCACTCTTAATGCATTTTAATCGACTGAATCATGCAGTGAAAGAACACACTCTAAACGCGCACGTGCACTGATTAACCCCTTCATCACCACGCAGGCTAATGTATGCATCACCACGCAGGCTAATGAATGCGAAACATTATCACCACGCTGTTTTTAACCCCTTCATCACCACGTTGGGTTTAACCCCTTCATCACCACGTTTTGCAAAATAACTCGATATTGTCAAATTGCATATCGTTAAAACAACAATTACGATATTAATCGCAGACGATATATATCGCACACCCCTACTCAGACATGCTTGAAGCCATACTCTCTGCAAAAAACTTGGATTAAACTACTCGAATGTTTGAAGCAAGTTTGGGTATAATGGACTTTTAAAGGAGGGACATAAAACATATCTTTATTTGTGTTTTCGAACATGAATGAAAGAGTTTAGAATGTGACATGAGATTGAGTACATTATGACAATTTTTATTTTTGAGTGAACTATCGCTTTAAGATTTGTAACGTAGCACACAAGTCTTATGGATAGCTTGAACTGTAATGATGCTTTCTGGACCCTGACGGCGCTTGGATCACTTTCCTTGACCTATGAACAACAGCAGCTTGAAAACTCATCAAATACTTCTGCTTCTTTTGTTCCTCGACACAAAGAAAATCACACAGGCTTGGACTGACATGATATGACGACAGCATTCTCATGTTTGGATCAAATAACTACATACCTGCTGAGTTTGCTTGAGACATCAATGTCGTTCATGAAGCACTCGATGTTCAGGGGCAGGTTAGAGGAGTTGGCGCTCATCAGCTTCTTGAGCTTCTCACACTCCTGGTAGAGTCGGACCAACGCTCTGGGCTTGGTCTTCACATCCAGCTTGTACTTCACCGCAAACTCCTCACAAAAATGTCTGACCAGCCGCTCGTCAAAGTCTTTCCCTCCCATTTCAGGGTCAAAGGCTGTCGCGAGCATCTGTACGGGTGGAAAAAAAACTCTGTCTATATTTCCACATAACAGAAAAGATCTCATTTGAAGGTGTAAATGTCATCGGTACAAACCTTAAGCTTGCCTTTATTAAAGGCACACACAGAGACCTGGTAGCCTGAATGACCAATGTCCACAAACACCACTGTCCTGGGCTTTTCTTCAGGAGTGGGAAGATCCTGCTTGTAGATCCCGTATGCCAGAGCCACTGCATGCAACAAAAATGAATACAAATAAAACCCAGATGTCATTCAAGAGCGGAAAGAGGACGTGTTGCTATTGAAATGCGGCGTTAAACCCTGAACCACTCGCCTGCGGTGGTTTCATTCATGAGTCTCAGACAGTTGAGTCCTGCGATCTGAGCCGCATCGATGACGGATCTCCTCTCAGCATCGGTGTAGAAGCAGGGGACCTTAGGGATTGAAAGAACAGCATTCGCTTGGTACAGAGATATCAGAGTATTCACAGTATCTGAGGTGGATTCTGTCTCCAACAACTCGTTTATGACCAGTGTCGGGGAAAGTTACTTTTAAAAGTAATGCATTACAATATTGCGTTATTCCCTAAAAAAGTAACTAATTACGTTACTTAGTTACTTTTTATGGAAAGTAATGCGTTACATTACTTTTGCGTTACTTTCGCGTTACTTTTTAAATATGAGCAGGGCTTGATTGTTTGTTTTTAATACAATAAATTATATTTATAGCAAATGTAAAAGCTTTCACACCAAAAAGTGTAATGAATAAACCTCAGACTGAAGGACGAGTAAATCACGTCTGTACAGAAGAACACAGAAGTTCAACACTCTTCAGCAATAAAAAAAACAAAACAACGAAGCACAAATGTTAGTTTATCTAAAGTAATTTTTGCTTATTAGTATGGTTGAACTGGATCAAAGGTCAGCAGCAAACACATCGGTTAATAAAATGAGATTAGATATATTTGTGTTGTTTAACATATTTAATTATTGCTGGTTTGCGTCATATTCTGAGTTTGCATTTCTCTGTTTTAATTCATTTTGATGAATACTGAATCTGTTTTTTGCGAGTGGGATGAATTAATACACATTCACATTTAGTCTAGATTAGATCTACAGTAAGATCATGTTCACACAGCGCAGTCGTCAATAAATGGAGAAAAGTTACTCAGATATTTTCTAGTAAATTAAAAAGTAATGCGTTACTTTACTAGTTACTTGAAAAAAGTGATATTATTACGTAACTCGCGTTACTTGTAATGAGTTACACTGTTTATGACTGAGGGAGAAATGACCATTCATGCATGATTCTTACGTTTTTTCCTAAGGAGCACCTAAGTTAAAAATGTAGGCGTGCATTTAGCATGCATATATATATAAATAAAATAGAAAATGTGGACACACAGATTTTGCCATACTAGTCAGCGTTATTCTACCACCACTGAATAATACATACAAAACTGTAATAGTGATGTTTTATTTCACATTCATGACTGTGTTGCAATTGCAAGTTTACATCTCATAATTATGACTTTTCTCAGAATTGTGAGATGTAAACACAAAATGGTAAGAAAATAGTATTTTTTCCCCTCCGAATTGGACTTCATAACTCGCTATTATTGCGAGCTTTATATCTCAAAATGATGAGAATAGTCAGAATTGGTTAGATAAGTCACAAATTATATTATTTTAGTTTTTATTCAGTGGCTGAAATTTACTTCCATATTTTGAGTAAATACAAAGAAAAAATTATATTTAGATTTGATTAATTTGTATATTTTCTATTTTCAGTTTTATTTTAGTACATCAGGTTTAACTTAATGAAAAGTTTATTTCCGTTAACATTTATTTTTATTTCAAGTAATTAATTGTTTTATTATTGTTTCAGTTAATAACCCTAATACTAGTCAAATCTATATATAAGGACTAATGTGTCAAATGTTATTTGTCTCTCCTTCCTGAGACGGGGCATCCCGAATAGAAGTGGCAATAGTTTACATTGAAATGAATTAATTCCATTAAAATTGCATTAAATACAGTTAGTGCAAACCACTAATAACCAGAGGGGGAAAAAACATCCTCCATGACCTTTATTTATAAACAAGCCTAGGGTGCAATTAAAATAATGCACTAGTTATACCATTTAAAATATTCATGACCTTCAATTTAAAACTGATGCATGGGGATTTTTTATTCATACACGTTCACCTAAATACAGTTTGCACATCTATTATTAGTTGCAAACACAAGTGAAACTGTTGAGCCCTGATAAGGACTGTACGGTTTGCAAACACACCGATTATATGCAGCATCTTTAGGGATTGTATTTGTGAACTCACAGAGATGACACAATCAGCGACGGGTTTCTTGAGGGCGCTCTCTGCAGTCTCCTTGAGCTTGTTGAGGAGCATCGCAGTGATCTGTTCAATGCTGAACACCTTCTCCTCCTCCATGTACATCACCTACAACATACAACACACGAGTGCTAAAGGACAAGAAACAGCTCACAATCACTGCACAGCAGAACTCTGTGCTTGGCTTTAAAAGAAGGTTTTACTGCCAAAACTAGACCTCTGAACAATGCTGGCACGATGTGATCAGTCAGCTCACAACGTGATGTGTTTGCACGTGCCAAGTGAATGCTGGGTTTCTCGTTTAGCTACTCACCTTTATGCCCGTCGTGCCCGATGGCATCTGTGACAGGTCATAAACCAGATTGGACTTCAAGTTCTGGACAAAAGGATCTGAGAACGCCCGGCCATGGAAACGCTTGAATCCTTGGACAGTGTTATTGCAATGGGTGACCATCTGTGTTTCAATCGGAACAAAAAACATGAGTACATCTTGCATGACCACAAAAACGAAGACTGCATTAAAATACTCGAGAATAGACCTCAGTCAGGGAAGCATCTTATTTAGTTTTTGACAGGAATGAAAATAAGGCAGTGAAGTACAGAAATAGATGTGTTCAGTGGATTGCAATGTTGTTTAACATGATGAAAGTTGTGAAAATAACAGGATCTAGGACCTTACAGTGTGTACAATTGTAAAGACTGGACTCTATCACTCACAGCTAGGGGTCCTGTGTTTTTCAGGGCCGATTTTATTACATTCGTGTTAAATTACGTGTCTGGTGTAAAAATGAAAATGAATGCAATATTAACAAGAGCTAAAAAAAAATAACCTGGCTGTCTTTAAGAAAACTGTTAATAACAACAACATATAAACAGTAATATTAAAAATATTAATAATAACATAAGTAAAGAGATCACACACACATTTTGTAAAACAAAGTAAACATTTAGCATTGTGTGATTATTCACAAAAGTTGTAATAATTGTTGTAGTTGTATTACACAGTAATATATTCGTAAACCGAACTTATATTTTGGTTTGAGGACCTTATGGTTTATATATGATATGACGGTTTTACTCGGACTCGAATTCCATAGGCGCGAGCAGTTCTGGGGATGTTGTTCATGTATTTATGTTTTTATACGGCAGACGCTGTACAAACTGTATGTGTGTGTGCTATGAAACCGCACGTGCCCAGAGATACACAGGATTCTATTTAAAGTGTTTTTGCCTTAATGTTAATAGATACTACACCTAAACTTAGATTAATTCCCTCACAGGACATTCCGATACGGTGCATTTCTATTCCGCGATTCCGCCCGCATTTTCCCTCAAAAAATTGAGGTGTTTTGCTCACTCTGTGCTGCTTTATGAGAGACAACTTTATAAGCGTTTTTTCGGTGTGAACTGCCTTCATTTTCCGCGTTGATGGGGACACTCTCTACATATCAGAAGCGGTGGGCGGAATTGAGTTGAGAGATCCTCATTCTCAAGTGTTGATCACCTTCGAGCCAAATCATTTAAACTTGTAATACCTAAATGTCATAAATAGTATGTTTGTTTGCATAAAAAAAAAAAAAAAAAAAAAAAAAAATTATCCATGTTTTTAAAATGGCATTATACAAATTTAATATCGGCGCCGATGGCCAGGCCGATCCGACCCCTCACAGCCCTGCTTTCATTCGTGTTAAATTAAAGACAATATTTAACCTGACATAAATATATATACACACACACACACACACGTGGTTTTTATGGTTTATGGGGACCCCATAGGCGTAATGGTTTTTATACTGTACACACACACACACACACACACCCTCACAGGAGACGGTGCATTTCTATTTTCCCTCAAAAAAACTCACACTGTATGATTTATAAGCTTTTAGCTGCCTCATAAATCACCTTCTCCTTGCTCCAATATACAAATTTGTGTCCTCATCCACATAAACATGACACACACACACACACACACACACACACACACACACACCTTTCGTGGTCCAAAAGACACACATGCTCTGAAATGACAAACACAAATTGCCAAACATTATGATAAATGACTGTCCTGGTAAAATCAATAATTATTAGAGCATACAGTTATTTACACACACTTATATAAATGTCTATGTATTCACACACATTTATAAGCAGAAACTATCAGTCAGATGTCTTAAACACACAGTACATATACAGAGCAGGGTAGATTACTTACAAACCGTAGTCCGATACTGATTTCAAATTACATGAGAACAATGTAATTAATTACAAGTAGAATCTGATTATGTAATCCGTTACTACCCAGCTCTGCATACATACAACATTTACACTTATTCCAAAGAAAATAAAACTAATTATACCATTTGTAAGTCTGAATAAAACACGAGATTTAAATCTGATTTTGAAAAATTGGTTCAGTGTTGGTGTATTAACTCTCTGTTCTGTAATTAAGATATTAAGTAACCATCATGTTCCAAGTTCAATGAAGATATTTAGCACATCTCCTACCGTAAAATATATCATAACGTATTTTTGATTATTAATATGCATTGCTAAGAACTTAAATTGGGCAACTTTACATTTTCTCAACACACACACAAAAAAATCACTCAGATTACAGATTTTTTAAATAGTTCTATGTCAGCCAAATATGGTCCTATCCTAACAATCAGCTCATTTATTCAGGTTCCAGGTGATGTATAGATCTCAATTTCAACATACTGACCGTTATGACTGGTTTTGTGGTCCAGTGTCACACACACACACACACACACACACACACACACACACATTTACACTTATTCCAAACAAATGGTGTGTTAACTATCTGTTCTGTTTCTCAAAACACATACTACTAAAACTAGTACTTTTACTGAAGTGGTAGTATAAGTAAAAACGATACTACGGTAACGGTATTCTACCACAGTATGAGCTCTATCAGGGAGGCACCTCGGCGGGTTAAAGCCTGTCAGAGAGTCAGGTAACCGCGGCTTTCCTCGGCCTGAGGCAGAGGTGTTCCCCGCGGTGTGAGAGGAGGGAGTAAAGCGGACTCACGGAGTGCATCTGTCGCTGTATTCATTGGCCACAGTCTCGATTCCTCCGGCTCGAGCTACCGCTACATAGCAGTTCAGAAAGCCCACGTCAAAACCCACCACTGACATCTTAACAACTACGAGATCACGCGAATACTGTACGCTCGAGCCCAAATGCGGATTAGATGGTCGATCTGTAAAATGTAAAGAGTAAACGAGACCGTTTTAATTCATTATTCTACTGTAACTTCAGGGAGGAATGAGGCTGCGGATGATTAACGCCGCTCGTGAGACGACAGGACCGCTTCCGGTTCAAGGCGGGGCTAAAAGGCTCTAGCTGCTAAAACATGACTTCGATGTAAGGGTTACTTTCCGGTTATTCTTTGGAGTTGACATTCTTATGTGTTATTATTTATTTTAGTTTAATATTTTTCTTAAGATGTTTATATATTTGTTTTTCTCTTTAGATTTATTTTTATTTATTATGTATTTATTATTTTTGGCCTGGTTATTTTAGTATAATATTACTGTGTTTTGTATTCTGTTTGTGTATGTTTTTTATTATTTTGCATCAACCTGAGTCACGTGTTATTGTTTAAAAGAAAAACACATATTTTGAGAAGAATTTGTCACGCTTGAAATCGAATTGAGTTTTGTTTAAAATACACTGTGTGTGTGTGTGTGTGTGTATAAACGTAATATTTAAAACTTTTATATTTAATATTTAAATTAAAAGCCTATTAAATATACATACAACTGGGTGTATAACAAAAATCATTACAGGTTTAAGAAGTGTTTCAAAATAGCATCAACTACTGATAAACACATTACCTTAATTTTATATGAATGATCAATTAGTAAGTTATTTAAGCTTGTATTAATATGTAAGTCGTTTGTTTTTTCAAACTCATTTACATACACAAGTTTACCTTATTTCTTAATGCAGGCATTCCCAATCTGTTTTAGTCATCTGAACATATTTACCTGAAGTACCTCTGAGGTGTAAACATTTATATTTTAATAACTATGCCATTTACATGATCACGGTTCTCTGACATTGGTTAACGGTCACATTCATGAATTTTATTGGACCTTTGCTTTGAAAGAGAACCCGAGTATGACAGCGCTGACCCGGATGTTCTCTCGCGCGCGTCCGGGTGCAGCCGTCTCGTGATGAGGTCTGTATTCCGTATTCTCACTCGCGCCAGAATAACAACACCGAGATTATCCGGTCATGCTCAACACGGAAGACTTCCGCGCGTCTACAGTCTTTATGACCGTCAGGCTTTGCGATGTTTGTGCACAGAAAGCTCCAAACCATATTACATCACAACTCCCATCTTCTACGTGAACGCGTCTCCTCACATCGGGCACGTGCACTCCGCGGTCACTGCGGACTGTCTGCACAGATACAAACTCTTAAAGCGACACAACTCCAGATTTGCCACAGGTATGTCTCTCTGTTCTGCATGACTGAAATTAAGTTATTTGTGTCCCTGGAGCACAAAAGCAGTCATAAGCAGCACAGTATATTTGTAGCAATATCCAACAATACATTGTATGGGTCAAAATTATACATTTTTATTTTATGCCAAAAATCATTAGGATATTAAGTAAAGATCATGTTCCATCAAAGATATGTGAATTTCCAATCGTTAATATATCAAAACTAATTTTTTAATTAGTAATATGCATTGCTAAGAACTTCATTTGAACAACTTTAAAGGTGATTTTCTCAATATTTAGATTTTTTTGCCCCCCCCTCAGATTCCAGATTTACAAATATTGTCCAAACCATACATCAATGGAAAGATTATTTATTCAGCTTTCTGATTGATGTATAAATAAATAAATAAATACTCTTATGACCAGGTCCAGGGTCACATATCAAGCAACTAATTTGATTACACAAATTGTATTTCTTAATAACCTGGCACAGTTAAAGCTGTTTTGTAATTGGCCCATATAATGACACTTATGAGGTATATATTCTGTGGTCCAGGGTCACATATACTCCTGTTACAGTGTGTTGTTTGTGTATACTCTGCAGGCACAGATGAACATGGTCTGAAGATCCAGCAGGCAGCCAGTAAAGCTGGTCAAGAGCCTCTGAGCTTCTGCACCGAGGTGTCACAGCGCTTCAAGCATGTTTTCCAGAGATGCAGTATTTCATACACGGACTACATCCGGACCACAGAGCCAAGGCACAGACGGGCCGTTGAACACTTCTGGACGGTTCTCCAGAGCAAAGGCTTCCTCTACAAAGGCACGTATGAAGGCTGGTACTCCACTCCAGATGAAAGTTTCCTCACTCCAGCTCAAGTCACGGACAGCACAGACTCCGAGGGAAGACCGATCAAAGTATCCGCCGAGAGCGGACACAAGGTACCATCCATCCGTATATAGACGCTCTATTCGACCGCTCCAGGCTCGTAGACGCGGCCGCCATCTTGGAAGTCATTCGCCGTTCTGTGCATGATTGTGTTATCTTTCGAATATTCAGGGATTACTGTGGTGAATGACGTCAAGTTTATTGCTACAATATGGCAGACGGCTTACGTATAGCGGCCCATAGAAAGTCGCTAATGAGGTATCTATGTATATATATCTAGCTAGCAGGGATGCTAGGGGTCCATGAAGTTAGTTAAGATTAAAACTACATTTGATTTAAATAAAAATCTGATGTTTCACAAATTGAGTTGGTCAAAAATGAAAAAAAAAACAACTTAAATATAAATCATTATGAGACTATATTAAATCAAAATATTAGATTTAAAGAAAAAATACATTTTCAAAATTATCAAAACAAATAACTTAGATTAAATATATAAACAAAATAAAAACATTAAAGTGACAAACTTAGATTAAACATTAAAGCTAAGAAACTTAAATGCAAATTTTAGATAAAATGTTAACATATTAAATGAAAATGATTCAAAGTAAAAAAAAATATAAGGGAACTCAAAAAACGATTGACTGATATGATAAATTAGATAAAAATAATGAAACTGTGATTACAAAAAAGTAAAACAAAAATGAAAGAAATTGACAAAATTATAAGAAACAAAAAGCTGATTAAGAGAATAATATTTATTTTTTTGAGTGATAAACTATAAAGTAAACAACTAATAAAATGACAGATTTATAAGTGAACAACATCTAACAGTACAGTACTAAAGTGGAGTAAATAGAACACCACATATTTGTATTTTACACTAGGTGTAAATAAGTAACCCACATTTAATTAAGACAATTACGTCTTTAAACTATAGTTAGTAAAAAGTAATAGTTATTTACACACAGAGATTCATTGTGCATGTTCTGGTATATAACAGCGCTGTGAACACGAAGGAGAGGTCAGCTTTAGTGATAATAAAGGAAGCGCTTGGTATTCTGAGCCGAACCGTCCGCCGCAGCCCATGCGTGCTCTTCTGCTCAACATAACAGCGCTTAACACGATAACTGTAGCTTTAGTCGAAATGGTGGTATTCGGTCAATGCTGACCGTGCACACAGAGCCCATGCGTGCTCTTCTGCTCACAACAGCGCTGTGAGATCTCGATGAACGGAGAGGTCAGCTTTAGTGAATAAAAAGCGCTGGTGGTATTCGGTCATGCCGAACCGTGCAAAGCAGCCCATTGCTCTTCTGCTCAACATAACACGCTTAGATTCAATGAACTGAAGCTTTAGTGACTAAAAAGGAAGCGCTTATTCGGTCATGCCGAAGTGTACAATAAAATTAGTAAACTAAAACTTACATTAAAATAAATGGAACGCTGGTGGTATTCGGTCATGCCGAACCGTGCAAAGCAGCCCATGTTCTTCTGCTCAACAAATTAAAGCGCTGTAGTAAAGAGTAAGCGCTGGTGGTATATAAGGGAACAAAAAAAATAGACTGAAATACAGAATGAAAATTAGATTAAAATGGTGGTATTCTGTCATGCGAACCGTGCACCGTGTTTTCTGCTCACGTAAAGCGCTGTGAATCTATAACTAAGCTTTAGTGATAACTAAAATGGTGGTATTCGGTCATAAGCAAAGCAGCCCATGCGTGCTCTTCTGCTCAACAAAAAGCTGATTAAGAGAATAATTATTCTTATTTTTTAGATTATTAAATAAAAAACAACTATATTAAAATTAAATTATAATAAGTGAACTAACATCGAACATAGTACAGTACTAAAGTGAGTAGAAAATAAATAACCTTAATAGAAACAATATTTTTATTTTACTGGTGTAATATATATTATACCAATTAATATTAGGACAATTTCTGTCTTTAAACTAGTAGTTAGTATTATAATAGTAATAGTGTATTTAACACACAGTGTAGATTCATTGTGCATGTTCCTGGTGTTATAACAGCGCTGTGAGATCTCGATGAACTGAGAGGTCAGCTTTAGTGATAATAAAGGAAGCGCTGGTGGTATTCTGTCATGCCGAACCGTGCACACAGCAGCCCATGCGTGCTCTTCTGCTCAACATAACAGCGCTGTGAGATCTCGATGAACTGAGAGGTCAGCTTTAGTGATAATAAAGGAAGCGCTGGTGGTATTGTCATGCCGAACCGTGCACACCGCAGCCCATGTTTGCTCTTCTGCTCAACATAACAGCGCTTTGTGAATGTTGATGCTTAGCCTAAATAACTAATATTGTATCGGGAGCGTTTATGCTGGGATGTTGAGGAGCGGTTACAGAACCATTTCAGGTACATTTCTTTGATGTACTGAAAAAAAAGTCTATATAGATTACTTTTATGTAGGGCAATTTGCAGGCCAAGAAAATATCTATTTCTGCGGGAGCGTGTCTCTTCTTTAAACATTACTTGCTAGCTGAGCTAGTCCTTCACATA
This sequence comes from Schizopygopsis malacanthus, assembly GCA_027474115.1. Classification (NCBI taxonomy): domain Eukaryota; kingdom Metazoa; phylum Chordata; class Actinopteri; order Cypriniformes; family Cyprinidae; genus Schizopygopsis; species Schizopygopsis malacanthus. Next base: position 27,559,084 of record CM049878.1, read on the forward strand.
CACATTCAGCTATGTTGTATAAAACATAACAGCGGCTAAAATAAGCATTGAACGCTTCATTTTTCCCTGTAAAGCCCTGATCTAGAATACATCCACAGGCTGACTGATGTGGAGTGAATATTTGGAAACAAGACTTCTGTAGATATAGAAGACTAACCCTTAAAGGGATAGCTCACCCAAAAATTAATATTTGATGTTTATCTGATTACCCCCAGGGCATCAAAGATGTTTCTTCAGTAGAACACAAACGAAGATTTTTAACTCAAACCGTTGCAGTCTGTCAGTCATATAATGGCAGTCAATGGGACCCACGGCTTTGAGAGTAAAAAAAACTCATGACGATACATTGAGGTCTTAAGACACGAAACGATCGGTCTGTGCAAGAAAGTAAACAGTATTTATATCAGTTTTTAGCTCTGATCCACTGCAATGTCCAACTGTCCTGAGCGCGTTCACAACATCTGTCGTGCGTATACGTCACACACTGTTTACACAGGAGACAGTTGGACAAAACTGATATAAATACGGTTTACTTTCTTGCACAGACCGATCGTTTCGTGTCTTTAGACCTCAATGTATCGTCACAAGCCGCAGGGTTTAATTTGGTTTTGTCTGTGTATGTTTGTTTGTCTCTCAAAGCCGTGGGTCCCATTGACTGCCATTATATGACTGACAGACTGCGTTTGTGTTCTACTGAAAAACAAAGTCACCTACATCTTTGGATGCCCTGGGGGTAAGCAGATAAACATCAAATATTCATTTTTGGGTGAACTATCCCAAGTTATACCAGTCTTTTGTGACACACAAGACCTAATCAAACTCTTCTGAAGTTCTTCAAAGTGGTATAATATAATTTCTCTATCCTCTCTGACAGGTGGAGTGGATGGAGGAGGACAATTACATGTTCCGCCTATCAGACTTCCGCACCGAATTACTCCACTGGCTTCGATCGAACCCGAAGGTCATCCAGCCGGTGAAGTTTCACGACTTGGTTCTCCAGTGGCTGGAGGACGACATCCCAGATCTGTCGGTGTCTCGGCAGAAGAGCCGGCTCCAGTGGGGTGTCCCGGTCCCGGGCGATCCGGAGCAGACCATCTACGTCTGGCTGGATGCTCTGGTGAACTATCTGACGGCGGTCGGTTACCCTCAGAATCACTCTCAATGGTGGACAGCGGTGCATCACGTCGTGGGAAAGGACATCCTCAAGTTTCACGCCATATACTGGCCGGCGTTTCTCATGGCTGCCGGGTTGCCTCTTCCCCGGGTGATATATGTTCACTCGCACTGGACAGTGGAGGGAAAGAAAATGTCTAAGAGTCTCGGAAACGTGATCAACCCTTTGGACGCCATTGAGAAGTTTAGTGTGGATGGTTTGAGATACTTTCTTCTCAGACAAGGCGTTCCTGATTCGGACTGTGACTATTATGACGATAAAGTCGTTAAGGTGTGCAACAGCGAGTTAGCGGATGCTCTCGGAGGGCTGTTAAACCGATGCACAGCGCTCTCGATTAACCCCACACAGGTGTATCCTCGCTTCTCCAACACTTGCTTCCCAACGGAAGAGCTCGCTGGAAGAGCCGTCTCGGATGATTACAGAATGACGGAGGCTGTGTCGGCGCTTCCGCTCTTAGTAGAGCAACACTTTGAGAATCTGCACATCTATAAAGCGCTGGAGGCCATCAGCGCATGCGTGCGGCTCACTAACGGGTTTGTACAAAGACATGCCCCGTGGAAGCTGGACCGGAGCGATCCCGGAGAGCGGCGGTGGCTTGATACAGTCCTTCACGTGTCTCTAGAGTGCCTCAGGGTGTATGGGATTCTCCTGCAGCCTGTGGTGCCGGGGCTTGCCCATACAATTTTATCCAGGTTGGGAGTCGCGCCGGAGGAGAGAAGCTGGGATTCTCTGAAGTTCTTGATGAGATATGAAGGACGAGACTGTGGGTTGGAAGGACGAGCGCTCGGTCCTGATTTGGGAGTGTTGTTTAGTCGTCTGGAGAGGAGAACGGTGAAACAGAAAACTCCCAAAACGCCAACAACACAAGACAATTCTTGAACCTTACCATGATTTAATAAGATATAACGATGGTGTGAGGGTTGCACAGAAATTTAAGCAAACAAATTATATAAGGTCACACGCTATACAATGTACGACAAGGCATAAAAACCGACATGATTTTTCTTTAATGAGAAATACACTAAACTGAAAAATTGTACAAATTGAAATAAAATAAAAAAAGGTTGCAATATTCGTATAATTTCCTGAACTTCTTTTTTACATAAACTCTTCCATGATTCACCTCGAAATGAATCCTCTATGACTTTCAGAAATACATGTCTGAAAACAATGTTTGACTCTACTTCAGATTCGGTTAGCTGCTGCTTCTTCTCTCAGAAAGCTCCATGCAGCAGAGAATCCGCTGATGTGGACACAAAACTACTCTTTACCACTGGTGAAATGCATTCAGACGCTCTCAGTAATATGAGTTGGTGTTCTGTCCAGGTTGAGTACCTAGGGAAAGAAGATACAGATACACAATTTCAAAACATAACAGGACAAATGTTTAAATATTGATGACTTTGCATTGATAAAGAACAGCACTAAGAATGAAAACAATCATAAAAACGATGAACATACTAGGATTGCCCCCAACTACTATTTTTCTAGTCGACTGGTGGCTTAAACAAATGTCTAGTGGTTGCATGTTTATATTAATTTGAATACTTGTATATGGGCAGTGTTGGGGAAAGCTACTTTTAAAAGTAATGCATTACATTACAATTATTAAGTTGCTACTAACATATTTCGCTTTCAAATGATAAGCCATAATTTACCAACATTTTGTGGACTATTAGGGGCAGCCCTGGAAGAAATAAGGATTCATGTTGATATTGTTCAATATCCTTCCATGAGCATTTGAAAACAATTGGAGGGCAAAGCATATCAAGCAAAAACAAATGAGTGTGTCATGGCTGTTTGAAACGGAGTAATGTAGATATCGAAGCATACTTGAGAGCTGCTGCTGGAGCTGTCTGACCAGTGCTGCGGTCTGCTGCTGCTGCTGGGTCTGCTGCATGCCTTGCCGAGGGAACTGGGACAAAATACAGAAGAACATGTTCAGAATATACAAAAAGTCAAGCAATAAGAAGCTTCTAAAACTGGGGCTGTGACAATAAATCAATGCATCGTGAATAGAGGTCGACCGATTTATCGGGCCGACTTTTGGCATTTTTTTATTTATCGGTATCAGCCGATTGTGTTACAAATTAGGCCGATTTATAGGCAGGCGCATCTGTGGGCAGCTAAGCGTTGCACCGGAGAATCCCCCTCCCTCTGCTGCGTGAGACGGAGCATGTTTTGTTCACGCACAGCTAACGATGGCAGGGGAAAACATAGCGTTTCGGAAGCGTAATTACGTTGGTATTACCCTATAGAACTGATGCAGGAAAGTCATCATGCTTATAAGTGCAACAAGTCATTTGCATGTGAAAGTAGAAACAATTCAGATGAAACGTCTAGGCTTGCTAAAACATGCACGTTAACTTTCCTCATGAAATGTGTGTGTGGGTCCAACAATAGCCTCCACGATGTCATCGCTCATGGTGGCCAGTGCACTCTTAAGCTGTGTAATATGTGTGTGTTACGTCCCCGGATGTATTATTATTATTATGGTTGTTTTCTGGGAACAAATGTGTGGTTGTGTTGCCCTCTCTCTCTCTCTCTCTCTCTGTTCCCTTTCAGGTTGAATCCCCATCACCTGTAGCTCGTTATCAAAGCGTGCCTGTGACTGAGAGTGGAGTATATAAAGGCAGTCCAGTGTTTGCTGCGGAGAGACCCACTTCTCCTCTGCTCCAGACTGAACACTAGTGGATTGTTGTTGGCCCTCTGATTTGTGTTGTGTATTAGCAAGTGGCTAATAGTGATTCTGTCGTGAGCGGTGTCTGGAGATTATCTCTAACCCTGTTTTTGCTTTATTGAAAGGCCTATGTTAAATAGCAGGTAATATTATTTTCCTCTTTTCTGGTGTGAATTAAAAGGGAAGCTGTAGGGAGAGAGTGCCTATTTCTTTGAATACTACTTTCATCCCTGTTTTTGGTTCAGTTATGGAGTTGAGGGACGTTTTATGTTGTTTATTTCTCTTTTATTTTGGGGGGGTTTGAGGTAAGTTAGTGTTGCTCCCTAAACTAGGTAGAGAACTGTTTTGTTTGTTGTTTTAGGCATTGCTCCCTATCTTTGTGTTAAACTTATTGTCCTTTTTCCTTGTAAATAAATCTCTATTTTTATATGTATCTGAATTGGTGTGGTCTTCACTCTGGGACAGAGGACCGAAGTGTGTTCTTGATGATTTCTTTTTAGTTTTATGCTTGTTCCTTGGTTACTTCCCTCACAATCCCCTAGACAGGAGGGGGACGTAACAATTGGGGGCTCGTCCGGGATTTGAACCCGGGACCTCTCGCACTCTTATTCTCTTATTTTTATTATCACTTAGATTATGGCCATTTGACTTATAGCAATGTCTACACAGAGTTATTTGTGGCGGCTCTTCACAATATCAAAACTGAGCGCTGCACATTTCAACATTTAAATGCAGTGCGGGTGTATTTATATGAACCAACCGTCTTCAGAAAAGCTTCAAAGTCATTTTCATTTTGTCTTTAACTGTCGTGTCTGATAAAGTAGCGTTTGTGAGCCGCTTATTTGGTTACAGCTATTACCGGGGAAACCGCTATATATCCCGCTCCAACAGCGCCCCCTGCTGCAGAGACTGAATTTGCATTTGCAAGTCTGTGGGAAACACTGGTGTCTGTCAGCAAACACAAACAAACAGCTTCAAAACTCTTTTGAGAAGGTGCTCGGGTTGAGTCCTGTATTATTACTATGAAATAAACTACTACAACTACTACCTTGTACCCTGCAATAAACATTTACTCAAACTCTCTTTTCTGAGATGAATGGGGAAAAAGAATAATATGTATGCCAATAAAATAATAATGATAATATTATGGCAATAAAATCAGCATAATGTATCTGGCCATTGGCTGCCCTGATTTCTAAATATCGGTATCGGCATGGCCAGAGAAAAACCCATATCGGTCGACCTCTAATCGTGAAGCGAAAAATGATTCTGCATCGATTCAGAGATTTTCCAAATCACGATGCCAGCTCAACTTCGTGATGTCTGTCAGCCATCAGCGATATCGGCCCAACCCTACTTACACATGCACCACTTGAACCTAAATAATCATTCATACAGTTCAAAAAAGACAATTCTGTGAAGATGAACGAAGGTCTTGCGGATTTAGAACGAACATGAGGGTGAATAATTAATGACAGAATTTACATTTTTGGGTGAACTTACCCTTTAATCTCACGTCATAAAAGCTGAGGTGCAAGTTCATTTAACCATAGACATAAATACGTAGATGCCTCGCTACCAACGGTTTCTATGGGCCGTGATATGCAAGCATTTTCTGCCAATTTTGGAATGGTCTGCAAACCTTTGAGTGCGTTGACTGTGTCAACAGCAAGTTATACGCTTGTATATCTTTGAGTATTCATTATTTATTATGGTGAATGATGTCATGTTGACCGTTCCAAGATGGTGGACGCGTCAACGTATCTGGAGAGTTCGAATAGGGAATCTATACAATTAACCACTTACATGACTCCGCCAAAAGCACAAGCAGCACTATTCTTCTTAGGTGTGCGGATAAAAACTAGCCTAAAAGCGCCGTCTGTCGTTAAAAATAAAACTCTGAATCGATTCCAGAGAGAATCGCGATGCATTCCGATAATCTCAGAATAAATCGATTTATTGTACCAGACCTAGTAGATATGGCTGGGATGATAAATCGATGCATCGTGCTTTGAACACTCAACCTTTTTGAACTGTATGAATGATTATTTAGGTTCAAGTGGTGCATGTGTAAGGAATTGGAAGTACAGCTGTTTCTAAAGCACGCAGTGCCATCTGCTGTTACAAACTATCAACGTAATCAGTGCATGCTGAACATAAACAACGCTGATTGATTACGTTGATTACGTTCTGGGGTACTCTTGATCATGGTGTACGTTGATCGTGGTAGAATCGTTGCGGTCTATGGAGGGTCAGAGAGCTCTCAGGTTTCATCAAAAATATCATTATTTGTGTTCTGAAGATGAACAAAGGTCTTACGTGTTTGGAACGACATGAGGGTAATTAATGACAGAATTGTCATTTTTGGGTGAACTAACCCTTTAATGTAAACACACAGGCCACTTTAAACACCCGTGTAATTTACTTCAACCTTTTCGAACTGTAAGAATGACTATTTAGGTTCAAGTGGTGTGTGTGTGTGTGTGTAAGGAACTGCAAGCAAGCACAGTGCAGCTGTTTCTAAAGCATGCAGTGCCGTCTGCTGTTAAAAAGTAAGCTCAGAATCAATTCAAGAGAGAATCGCCATGCATTCAAATAATCTCAAATTCGATGCATAACAACTACTTGATTCAAGATGCATCGATTTATTGTCCCAGCCTTACTATCAAACCACGTTTCCACCCCTTTGTGTTTCAGTACATGGTGCATTTTAAAAGTGCATGGTCTCACCATGGGCTGCATCCCCAGGGCCTGAGCAGAAGGCTGCTGCTGCTGTTGAGCCTGCTGCTGTTGAGCCTGCTGCTGTTGAGCCTGCTGCTGTTGAGCCTGCTGCTGTTGAGCCTGCTGCTGCTGAGCCTGCTGCTGCTGTTGAACCTGTTGCTGCTGAGCCTGCTGTTGCTGCTGAGCCTGCTGCTGCTGAGCCTGCTGCTGTTGAACCTGTTGCTGCTGAGCCTGCTGTTGCTGCTGAGCCTGCTGCTGTTGAGCCTGCTGCTGTTGAGCCTGCTGCTGTTGAGCCTGCTGCTGCTGCTGCTGCTGAACCTGCTGCTGCTGCTGTTGCACTTGTTGCTGAACCTGCTGCTGCTGTAAGACAAACACACAAATACAATAACATTACAGGCGAATCACTGAAATGTAGGCATTATGTGAAATGTACAGTATCCCACAATGTAGGGCTGGGCGATATAACCTAAAATCAAAATTAAAAAATCTAAATCAAAAACCTAAAATTCGATTAATTAAACACTTTACCTTAATTACAATTATATACCTACTACACTGGCGGTAGTCAATTTTTAAGGGGAAAGTATTAACAGGATTAAAAAAACGAAATAACCGATGAGGGAAAAGTACGTCGGTTAGAGGTTCTGAATTTCGGTTTCGATTAATCGTCCAGCCCTGACACAATGCATTGGGGTGTGTGTGTGTGTGTACGTACTCTGATAGGATGCTGTCTGATCAGCTGCTGCTGTTGTTGGACTTGTTGTTGTTGTTGCTGCTCCATCATCTGATTGGTCCTCATGTTGGGGTGCATGCCCTGCGCTGCCAAGTGACCTGGACCCAGGCTGTGCATCATATGTGTCTGCTGCATGGACTGATGGGAAAACCTGAAACAGATGGTGAAAGTCGAGCTGATTTGTTTTACACTCCTTCAAAGTAGGGTTGTGCAGTATAAGGTTACTAAATAAGTATGGGGTAACACTTTAGATTAAATGTGCAGTATGTAATATTGATAAATAGTGGTTGAAATAGGTACTGCAGTCCAAAACATTGGAGAGTGTTGGTTCTCCCACCCCTCCTCTTTGGACTCGATGCTCAGTTGGGTTGCCAGATTGAGGACATGCAACAGGAATGAGTGCAATTGACAATGGAATGTGACGAGCCTTATACTGTAAGTTGATTTATTAGTGTTTTTTAACATGCTGATTTACATCACAAAATTTAAAACAAAAACTTACATTTAACGAATAAAAAAATGCTCCAAATGTTTTTCTAAATTACCTTAATAAAATAACGAAACGAAATACAATCACTTTGCCATTTCATACAAAACTTAAGTATTCTAATTGCTGAAACAGTGTAGTATAAGCTGTTACGGGCTCGGGTCGGACTCGGGCTGGTAACTCTGATTAGCTGTCGGGCCAGGGCCAGGCTAGGGCCTATATTTTAGGCCCGTGCAGGGCTCTAGTCCTGAGAGATGGTGGTTCCCAGGAACCTGAATGACTCCACTGCAGTCACAGTGTTGTTCATGATGGTAAGTGGGGGGAGAGCAGGGGGGTCTCTCCTGAAGTCCACTATCATCTCCACAGTTTTAAGAGTGTTTAGCTCCAGGTTGTTAAGACTGCACCTGACAGCCAACTGCTCAACCTCCTGCCTGTAAGCAGACTCGTCTCTGTCCTTGATGAGGCCGATGACTGTAGTGCCATCCGCAAACTTCAGGAGCTTGACAGAGGGTTCCTTTGAAGTGCAGTCCTTGGTGTAGAGCAGGGGTCTCCAACCCTGCTCCTGGAGAGCTACCGTCCTACAGCTCCAACCCCAATCAACCACACCTGAATCAGCTAATCAAGGTCTTCAAGGTTACTTGGTAATTTCAGACAGGTGTATTGGAGTAGGGTTGGAACTGAAATCTGCAGGATGGTAGCTCTCCAGGAGCAGAGTTGGAGATCCCTGGTGTAGAGGGAGAACAGCAGTGGGGAGACAACACAACCCTGATGGTGAGAGTTTACCCAGCCTCCCTAACTGCTACCTGTCTGTCAGGAAGCCGGTGATCCACTGACAGATGGAGGTGGGCACAGAGAGCTGTGTGAGTTTGTCTGAGAGAAGGTCAGGCATGATGGTATTGAAGGCCGAGCTGAAGTGCACAAATAAGATCTTTGCGTAATTCCCAGGTTTGTCGAGGTGTTGCAGGATGTAATGCAGTCCCATATTGACAGCGTCATCCACAGACCTGAAGAAGATCCAGCAAGGGTCTAGTGATGTCCCAGGACGATCTCTCAAGTGACTTCATGACCACAGACACGAGAAGCGACAGGTCTGTAATTGTTAAGGCCAGTGATTTTGGGCTTTTTGGGGATGGGAATGATGGTGGAGCGTTTGAAGCAGCAGGGAACTTCGCACAGCTCCAGAGATCTGTTGAAGATCTGTTGTAAAGATGGGGGCCAGTTGGTCAGCACAGACTTTTAGACAGGCAGGTGAAATATCGTCTGGTCCTGAAGATTTCTGTTTTCTGAAGACCCGGTTCACATCCTCTACACAGACTTTAAGCGCAGGTAGAATGGTGGGAAGGGAGGGAGGGGGGTTTCAGGGGGGGTAGGTGAATGTGTGAAGTGCAGATCCGAGCGGCTACTGGGTATCAATCTGGCCTTTTCAAATCGGCAGTAAAACACATTCAGTTCGTCAGCCAGTTGTTGATTCTCCACAGACTGTGGGGGAGGCGTCTTGTACTTGGTGATGTTCCTCAGACCAGTCCATATTGACGCCGGATCATACAGGCTCAGAAAAAGCGCACATCAGACCAGCACGTGAATGAAACGTTTAACCGGCAAGGCTTTAAAACACAAGGAAATAATGTACTTTTGTGATTGTGAATAAGTGCAGTGTCCCTCAACCGCTAACACTGATGTGAATATATGACACATTGTACAGTATATTGATACGGAGGTGCCAGAACTGTAACTGAAAGAATGTTCGCTGTAGAACGATACTAAGATATTTCTCCAAAAGCAGATCGTGGAGACATTTTTATCGTCCACGATCAAAAATCGTCATATTGCACACCCCTACCTGGTGGGGAGGCATATGTCCTCACAGAAACTGATATATGAAGCTACAGTCTCCGTGAGCTCGTCCAGATCGGTGGCGGCAGCTTCAAAAACAGTCCAATCAGTGAGGTCGAAACAAGCTTTACATCTTACTCTGCTTCATTAGTCCATCTTTTAACAGTTCTTATAACAGCTTTAGCTTAATTGAATTTCTGCCTGTAGGTCGGTATAAGATTTTCTTTTTTTTTTACCAGTTTTCATAATGTTTTCAGAGTGAGAATTTATGAGGTAAAAAAAACCATGTGTAAGAGTTGATATTCACTGATTTGTGGTGCAATAATTCTCAAATGACAATAGTCATGATTAGCACGATTATAATTTTTAGCAAAATAATTGTGATTATTAGTTTAACCATTATGAAGCATGACTAAAATTGACACACTTTTATTAAACTAAAACTTGATTGAAAAAAAAACAAGAAAAAGGACATGACAGGACAAGGACCAAATTAAAAACAGTGTTACGAAAATGAACACTACATTTAGCAAGTTAGATTATTTTAGGCAAAGTGCTCGGACCAGGACTAAGCACTAACTGACCTTTGCGGGTTCGGCATTGTGTGTGCGTATGCTGCAGGAGCCTGCTGATGGACGTAGCCACTAGGCCTCTGCTGCATTTGCCTAAGAGGGTCCACCATGCCTGGGTTTGTACCAGGATGCCCCCCCTGGAAGCCCTGGTTCCCGTACGAGGCAGGAACTATTCCACCGGGCTGAGAGGGGTGTGGCTGCATCCCCATGTGTGAAGCATACGAGGTATAGCCCTGGGAAATATTCTGAAGAGAGAAACATGGGCTGTTATCTCCGGGTTTCAGTGAATGCTGAACAAACCGATGCTGCAAATTTGCCTATACTTGCCTGTGTCGGCTGCATTGATGGATACTGTTGATTAGGTGCCACTTGTCTAATCTGCTGTCCAAGTAAATGATTATGATTCTAGATAAGGGAAAACAGAGCATTACAACAATCACGAATGCTGCCATTTCCTGAAAATGATCATCCAACAACCTTTCAGAATTTGAAGACAAAACAAAAACACAGATGGTGCTTGCCCATGGAAACACATCTCCATGATGGTCTACATCAGTGGTTTTCAAACTTTAAGAGAGACTCATTTTTTGCTTCTTAAACTGAGGTGACCCATATTTGGAAGCTTGTTTCTGCCACTGAATAAAAACTGTGACTCTCACAATTAACCTTTTCTCTCAAAAACGTGTGATATAAACTCACAGTTGTGAGCTATAAAGACAGAATTGTGTGTTAGAAAGTTAGAACTGCGATATATAGACATGGAGACATAGAGAAGTAAAGTAGAATTGTGAAATATAAACAATTTTAAGAACAATTTTTTCCTCAGAATTGGACTTGCAATTGCAAGTTTCTTTCAATTCTGAGAAAAGGTCAAAACTGAAAAAGTTTATCAAATTTCTCAAACTTCAGAATTTATATTCTACAGTTCCTACTTTATAACTGAGTTTATATCACGATTCTCTACTGTAATTGTGCAGTAAAGTTGCAGTTCAAGTTATAAATTCAGAATTGTGAAATACAATCATGCAATCCTGAGAAATAAATTGCAGAGAATCCAGATAATTGTGAAATATAAATAGCCTATTTCCTCTCAGAATTTGACTTTCAATTATGAGGTTCTCACAATTCTGAGAAAATTGTGAAATAAAAAGGTTGCAATTCCATAAAAAATAAAATACAAATATTCAGTGGCTTAAATGGACTTCCATACTTCCATATACAACCATTTACATGCAATCAAGTCAAGCCATAATAAGACTTGTTGCCAAGTCTATGGGTTTACCACAGAATTAAAGCGGTCTCCCCAGAACACTATTTTGATGGAAGGGACCCCCAGGGGAGAGGAAAACCTCAGAAAATACACAATTATGATAGTTCTGATTAGCTCTTGGGCTGGTTTTGTTTTGCAGACCTGGCTACCCTGTTATTTCATCACCATTTGTTGCTTGCTTTTGATATCTGAAGGAGGGCTTGGACCCATAAATGGTGATGCATGGTCAGACTTCTCACTAGTCTTAAAAATGTGTAGGGTCTCTGCAGTACATGTTTGCCTGAGCAAGCTCTAATCATTATAGGACATGCAATACAAAGCAGATGAACTAATCAGACAAAATACAACAAAACCATGTGTTTTTGGTCTGGGGTCTTGATCAGTAAAACCAGACTCACCAGTCTGACCTGTAGCTGATGACGGAGAATCTGCCCCTGAGGCATGCTCTGAGGGGGCTTGTAGCCCATCTGGAACTGCTTGTCCATTCCCATCATGTTGCCCATGCCAGCACCCTGCATATTAGGCATGCTGTAGGCGGGACGTGGAGGATTTTTGCCCATAGGACCCCTGGGACGGAAAGGGGGCTCTAAACCAGGGGCCTCCTTAGGGGAAAAATACGAAAAAAAAAGCATAAAAGATAGATGAATAAAAAAATAGATGATGTCCTATTGATATCATGATTCTAAAATTACTAAAACAACTGCTTTATGAAGTTGAACCATAGAAGAGGTTAAAAGGCATGCACTGACCTGGTGGCAGAGGCTGGTTTTGGGCATACATGGTCATTGGAGGCTGGTAGCCCATTCGGAAATGCATGTTTGACTGGTTCATGCTAATGAGATCAGGAGCCATGCCTGACGTGTACTGCATGACTGGGTTGAGCTGCTTGTAGTCCTAAACCACATGAAATTATTGCAATTTTAATAGAAAACTTGATTTTATGACTTTTTCCCATGCTGCCATTGACAGAATTTTCCAGCTTTCCGTGTTTTCACTGTTATAAAGCAGGAGGCGCTATTTCACATCATCTGAAAGAATAATCCCCTTGTCCAAATATCAGAAAATACGTCATAAATGTAGTCAAGTGCAAAGTCCTCAAGTGTGGGTATGTGGAAGGCAATTGAATACGGAGTCAAAAACATGGGCGAAGAAGCAATTACGTATTTAAGCAGATGCATTTGTGCATTTATATAATAAAATACACTAAGGGCAAAGAACATTTTGCGAAAATGATAAAAAATGCTGGCGGTGGCTGGCAACAATAAATCTAAAATGAAATGCTAACAGGGAAAGAGTAAAGAAGAACAATTCTTCTAAAGGATATAATAAAAATATACACCATAAATGCATGTTTTTCTCATATGTACCTCTTGTTTATTTGCAGAAGCCGGTTTCTTTTTCTTTTTCTTCTTAGTGGGATCTGCTGCAACATTAGTGACGTTCTTCTCCGGCTTCCCTGGATCCACCTTCTTTTCCGGCTCAGGAGGCACGGGTGTGGGTGGCTCCTCCTCCTCTTGGGGCAGGTTGAGGGGCGCCAGGTAGTAACTGCGCAGTTTGGGCTTTATGTGAGTGTGGTAAAGCAGGAGCCGCTGCTGCTCCTCATACTTCGTGACTTTGCGGTCGACCCGCACGGTCCCAAACCAGCCCCAGGACAGCGGAGCCGAGTGCTTCAGGCCCTCGAACACGTCCCAAGGAGAAATCTTCTGCTTAGTCGACACCTGAAGACCCTGTATGTGAGAAATCACAGTGCAAAGGTAAGCCAATGGCCAGAAGCTGAGCAGAGCTACAACACTGATAAGCTGCTACGTACCTCTTTTTCAAAACCAGCTATTTTGTTTCCCTTTGTGTCGATGAGTGATCCCTGGGGCTCACAGGTGATGACGTCACGCGTCTGCTTGGGCAGAGGCAGCAGCTGCCGCACTTTCTCCAAGCTCTCGGACTGACGGTCTCCGAGCTCTTTCTGCAGGGCGAAGCAAACGAGAGTCTTACATTTACAGAAGAAAAGTGAGTGGCACTTGCCTGAGCAAAATCACTGCCATGATGATGAAATATTGCTTATTACAGTTTCTGTAAGTTGTGCATTTTTAATTACACTACCACTTTAAAAATGTGTGGTCGTGAGATGCTTTTGAAAGAAGACTCTTATGCTCACCAATAATCATTTAATTGATTAAAATACGGTGAAATGTTATTGCAATTCAAAATATCATAAATGTAATGCAAAGCTGTATTTTCAGCATCATTACTCCAGTCAGTGTCACACGAAGCTTCAGAAATCATTTTAATATGCTGATTGGCTGCACAATAAATATTTTTGATTATTATCAACGTCAAAAAAAGTTGAGCTGCTTAAGATTTTTGTGGAAGCCATAATAGCCTATATTTTTGAGTTTACTTTGATGAATAGAAAGCTCAAAAGAATAAAACTTATCTGAAATTATTATACATTTCTGTTACCTTTGAGTAATTTAATGCATCTTTGCTGAATAATACGACATTACATTTACATTTAGCAGACTTTATAAAATATATATTTCTTTATATATTTCAGACTTTATAAAATATATAAAATAAATATAATATGCTACATAAAATATATGTTTCTTTAAATCTAAGATTACAAGATTAAAGTCATAACATTTTGAGAATAAAGTCATGATACTTTAAGAAAGTCATAGCAATATGAATCTAAAGTAGTAACATTTTAAGAAAAAAGACATGTAATTATGAGAATAATGTAATATTTTGAGTCATACCATTATGATCATTAGTCATATCATTATGGAATTAAATTCATAACATTTGAATAAAGTCAGCATTATGAGAATAAAGTCATATTTTGAGAATAACATCTGAATATTTTGAGAATAACATCTGAATATTTTGAGAATAACGTCTGAATATTTTGAGAATAACGTCTGAATATTTTGAGAATAACGTCTGAATATTTTGAGAATAACATCTGAATATTTTGAGAATAACGTCTGAATATTTTGAGAATAACGTCTGAATATTTTGAAAATAACGTCTGAATATTTTGAGAATAACGTCTGAATATTTTGAGAATAACGTCTGAATATTTTGAGAATAACATCTGAATATTTTGAGAATAATGTCTGAATATTTTGAGAATAAAGTTATAGCATTATGGGATTAAATATGTAGTACTTTGAGAATAAAGTTAGAACATTTTAAAGAAAGTCATAGCATTATAAGATTAAAATCATAATATGTTAAATATAAAGTAATATATAGTGTGAATAAGGTTAATTTATGTGATATTTCCACCACCTGCTCCACAAAAGAAGTCTGATGTCCAACATTTAATTCTTCCCATGTATTTAACATTAATAACAGTAATAAAAACAAAGGTTGAAGTGGGCTCCAACTCGTCGAGTTACATTGTAGTCTTTGCTGAGATAATTAACATAACGTGACTATTCATATGCTGTTTTATAGACCTATAAATGATCTTCACGTCCATTAATAATCCACTCAATAATAGCAATCAGCTTTGTACTGTGTTACTTTAATATAACACAAAGTCTCAGCTTTCAAAGTCTCCGCGCTCCTCATTGACTTGACTAAGAAAAGCCAGTTCTGGTTTTCTCAGCAGTATCAGTATTTCTCACCCGGAGTTTCTTGACCAGGTTCATGTAGGCCCTCTTATTCTCCTCCATGCTGCCCTGAGAGATGCTGGACATGTCAGCCGCCAGAGTGCCGTTAATCAACACGCTCAGCATGTCTAACACCGTAGTGAAGAGCTCGCTGATGGAGAACAACAAACATCTTTCACATTAGAGCGTATGGAAAGACGATCAGAGACTGAATGAGGGAGGTGTCAGATCTCACTTGTTAGACTGCATGTCCACTGTGCCACTGCTGATGATGTCCAGCAGAAGCACCGCCCACTCCGTCGTCTGCTGTGTGCTTCGCTGCACCGTATCAAACATGCCGCCCACCTAGACCATGTGACACCACATAACAAATGAGCGCAGGGCAGTTTAACCACATCTTGGTAGGGTTGGGTATGGTTTGAATTTTGTTGATTTCGATTCTGCTTATCGATAGCGATTCCTAGTTTTGATTCCAATAAGATAAAAAAAATCCTCAAAAGTCAAACCTTTATTCTGTATTTTTGCAAAGCATTCTGTTGCAGCTGAATAACACGAGCAAAAACCAGCAGCCTACAGAACACTTCGGCATACAAGAGGAACTTTTGCTTATGCTTTAAAAATAAATGCCCCAGCAAAAACTACTAGACTTATATTCATTTCAAATATTGAGGTGTTAAAGACAAGAACACAGTCAGTAATAGGAACAAACAAATCAATTAGCAGTAGCATAAATAAATACAACAACCAAATTTCAGGTACAGAAACCGTAATTAAAGGGGTCATATGACGTTGCTAAAAAGAACATTGTTTTGTGTATTTGGTGTAATGCAATGTTTATGTGGTTTAAGGTTCAAAAACACATTATTTTCCACATAATGTACATTATTGTTGCTCCTGTCTTTCTGAAACGGGTCGATTTTTACAAAGCTCATCGTTCTGAGAAGCGAGGCGTGCTCTGATTGGCCAGCTCTCCGGTGCGTTGTGATTGGCCGAATGCCTCAAGCGTGAGACGGAAACGTTACGCCCCTCACCGTATTGTGGTGCCGTGTCCCGGTGCGACGACACAAAAACAATAAAACGAGATCTTGGTTGCATCCAGTGGGGACATAATTACTGTAATGACTTATACTGTCTTTATACGTGTCGCTTGCATCACGACGCGTAAATATTACCATGTCGGTGATCGGAGAAACACTGCTCAAAACTCCCGTTAATGAATCCTCAGCGGCACATTATTTAAATAAGAAACCGTACTGAGTCAGAAGCGCAGACTGTCCTTGCAAAGCTGGAATTGCCCCACTTTATAGAAACAGTCTTTGAGCAGCCTGCATTGTAGACTAACGTTACTCTTCCAGGTTCAGGACACAGTCCTCCGTAAAATGTGCTGCACACACTCGAATATTTGGTTGAACTGTTCTGGAACAGTGTTGTTAATACAACTTAACCACTGATTTCTAGTTGTGTCCTCTTTTGGAAGACAAAGTACTTTCACAACGAAACACAGCGTCTTCAGGACACGGCGCCGGCGGCAGCAACAATACTACAGCCAGAATAAAAATCACGCCCTCTTTCTTTGCGTATACATTTGGGCGGTGTTATGCAAATCTTCCCGCACCGTGACGTAGACATGTGGGGGCGTTTAAATGAGCCGCTTTAGGAAGGCATGGACGAGTCTTAACTTTTATCAAGAATATCTCTTTGGGTTTATCTTATCTATGCATGAAAACTTGAAATCGCATCATATGACCCCTTTAAAAGTTTAAAAACACTGCATAGTTTTCTTTTCATAAATATAATCTAGATTAATTTAAGTTATTAAATATATTCAGTCAAGATCAGAGAATGATTTTCTTTTGTTCTCTGCTTAACGTTAATGACAGGCAGCGTGTTTATTAGGCTGCTGTCTCTTTAACACCGAACGCATGCAGATCTAAAAATACCGTACACGTGTGTTTTCTTTCTCATCTGTTTACATTCACTTAAGACAAAAAACGGCTATGTTTATGATGATATACTGACATAGTTTTCAGCATACTGGTCGATAAATATGAAAGAAGTCCGTTCGGTCAACGTGTTGCAACGTGTGCACTGCACGCAAACAAGGCGCAAGTTCATTCTGTTCCTGCACTTAAATAGTTTTAAATTACATTAAACTGCAAATGCAGGAATCGTTAAGAAGAACCAAAATGCATGCGTCTTATCGAATACCCGGTTCTTGGAAATTTGGAACCGGATTTTGATACCCAACCCTACATCTTGATGACTTTCATTTGTCTTTTAGACAGAGTTGAACCTCGGACACACAATACAAGGAAATGAGATTGATGAGAGGCAGAATAACACACAGATTGTACTTGTTTGGTCAGCCTGAAGGCAGATGACGTATGAGAGAAAGAGATAACAGTCGCGCACCAGATTGAGTCGCAGCTTCAAGGCCTCGTGCATCATCTGCTTGGCCTTGCAGTCGTCCTGGTACTGGTCCTCACGCCAGTTAGTCACAATCTGACAGGGGAATACATCACATCAGTACAAAGAGATGAGATGCATTTGGCTGACAGTGACACGGTGTGTGTTGATGAGGTACCTGCTGGACCTGGCTGTAGAGGGACGTCAGGAGACCCTCTCTCTGCTCGTCTTGTCCTTTGAGACACGTCAGCACCAGTGAAAGGAAGGGCTGCTGGCTGAGGAGAGACATACTGAAAGAGAAAGAAAACGCTCATTCTCGATAGCACACTCACACTTCTTAATTGTTGTGGTAAGTAGGGGTGTGCGATATTGAAAAAAAATGATATCTCGATATTTTGGGGGATTTTTGCGATATTGTGCTGATATCTGACTACCGTACACAGCTGCAGTTTATGATATTCGTCATATTCTGTGTGCTCAGTTCACATCAGTGATTGAAATTAATCTTTTCATTTAAGTTTACATTTATTTTTATCTTTAATAAAGCATTTTTTTCTAAAAGTGTACATCTTTTGAGTCAAATTGTAACTTGTAATCAGTAAATTAATATAATACACATTTAGGCTGTTACTGAACAAATTAAATCAGTATCATCAACATGAATCTCTACAGAAGCTGCATCTGAAGGTGTTTAGATGTATTCACACACTGTTTAATGCAGCTCAGAGTGATTTAACCAGTTACAAATGCATATTTTTTTACATTTTAAACATAAAACATTGAATACTGATATATAAAATTATTTTAAAAACGAAAATAGACTTTAAATGTGAAATTAAAATCGCCAGCAGGTGGCAGAAAGTCACTGGTAATAAGTGAGTCACTGCGATTGAACCGAATCATTTAAACGATTGAATCATTCAGGAACGAATCACTCATGTTGCACTGAGACGCAAAACCTCGCTGTGGCTGTTTGGAATTATTTTTTTGTCGGCGAAACGCAACAAAAACAGGCAATATGGTGTCTAAAATGTAAAAAATGCAAATATGGTGTCTCTTAATATTAGCTCATTGTTTATTTAACTGTTGTATAAAATCAATATCACATTTGTAATCGTGCTTATTTTGAAGAAAAAACAGCTCTCTTCGTGTGATTTTAACTATGTGAAATGTAAATATATACATTTTCTGCCCCATATCTTGAATTTTGCGATCACTCTTAATGCATTTTAATCGACTGAACCATGCAGTGAAAGAACACGCTCTAAATGCGCGCGTGCACTGATTAACCCCTTCATCACCACGCAGGCTAATGTATGCGTGCACTGATTAACCCCTTCATCACCACGCAGGCTAATGTATGCGTGCACTGATTAACCCCTTCATCACCACGCAGGCTAATGTATGCGTGCACTCTGTAGGGGCGTTTTGTTTGGTTTTTGCAAAATACTCGATATCGTCAAATTGCACATCGTTAAAATAACAATTACGATAATATCACAAACGATATATATCGCACACCTCTAGTGGTAAGCACAAAACAAAAAGGCACACACAAATAGTTAGTTTTTTTAGATAATGATACACGGGGCAACCTTTTGAGCAATTTTGCCAGGTAACTTTAAGCAATATTTCTAGGGCACTTGATAATGGTAACAAATTTCTAACTGGATACTTTAGATCGATCAATGGCCCTAATGTATCATCAGCCTTATTGTTAATGCTACAAAATATGAATAAGTTATTAAGAATCAATCTTACACTACTGTTCACAAGTTTGGGGTCAATACGAGTTTTAGTAAAAGACCCTTCAAATAAACCTCATGTTTCTAGAGGTGTTCAAAAGAGGTAAAAACATGTATTTTAATTATTATAATGAATAAAGTACACATATCATTTTTTTTTTAACCTCTTTTGAATACCTATATTATATATGTGTGTGAGTATGTATTGTAAAGACATTTATAATGTTACAAAATATTAACATTTTAAATAAATCCTGTTCTTTTGACCTTATATTCATCAAAGACACTATAACTAAATCACAGTCTGATAAAAATATTAAGCAGCACAACTGATTTTCACATTGATAATAAGACATCAGCATATTAGAATGATTTCTGAAGGATCATGTGACACTGATGCTGAAAATTCATCTTTATCACATAAAATATTTTAAGGAATAATATTCAATATTTAAAATATATGAAGCATATGCATAAAATATTTTAATATTGTAATAATATTTTAATAATAATAAATAAATATTTTAAGATGTAATAATATTTCAAGATATTACTGTATTTTTGATCAAATAAATGCAGCCTTAGTGATGTTTAAAAGAATACAGTCAGTCCCAAGCTTTTGGATGGTAGTGTATATTTTACAATGCATTGTGTGAATTACAGGGCTTCCTCTCAGAGGGCAGTATAATTGTGTTGCTTACGGTTTAAAACCATCTTCGTTGTGAGCAGCACATCTAGTCAACATGTTTAGGTACATTTGAGGCACTAAACATCAGGAGAAAAGCAACAGTGTAAATGTTGCAGCAGCTTAAAGTAAAGTACCTCTTTTGTTTCTGCCGATCTCTTTCTTTCCGTGAGGAGGGACCCAGGTGCTGTCCCTTCTCCAGCTCTTCACCGGCGGCCTTCAGCACGTGACCCTGCACTGAGGTGGGCAGCTTCCCAATCAGAGGAGCCACTAACCAGACCCCTGAACGCTCGGAGGAACTGGAGGAAACACAACAGTACTTGAGAAACACGCAGGGCATCGCTCTCTTCTTACAGCACAGACATTGATTGGTGTTGTTTGAAGAAGAGAAGGCCGGTCCATCAACTCCATCAAAGCTGAAAGTGAATAAAAGCACAAAGCAATAATTGGGGTCACAGACCTGAGCACAGGTTTGAGTTTGCTGGCGCTGTTGCTATTGGAGACGGAGCTGCCAGAAACCGCAGAGCCATTGCAGGCGGGGTTACTGGAGTTCATCTCAGCAGACTTCTGGAAAACCTCAATGGTGGCCTTGGCTATGTTCTCCAGAAGAGAATACAGCTCCTGCAAAGAGTGGGTTCAGATGTACAAATCTTAAACCAGGGTTCCCACACCTCGGTTAACTTCAAATTCAAGGGCTTTCCAGGTACAATACCCTCAAACCCAAGGACTTAATGTGGGGACAAAACACAGTTTTCATGTGAAAAACACAACTATGCAAAAAAAAAAGCATTTATTTTTGGCCATATGACATTCTATTTGTATTTAATCCTGTATTATAAAATGATCTGATATTAACTTTTGCATGGATTTTATTGAAACGTGCTTAGGCTCATGTAACCAGAAGTTTTACGATATATGAATACGCTTTTACATTTTTCTTGCCTCGTGGGTTTACATTATCTTAACAAGCAAAGCAATTCAAAATTACATGAAATTAAATATTTGGGCAACAGATTATCAAAAATATTTGATGTTTATTAAACACGGTGTGTCTGTGAAACGTTAAGGTACCATCGAAGTAGTTTGTCGTGAACATCATGGCGGAGTACCTCACACGCGGGAAACACTTAACGCAACGTGTAAATGAGCGTAACTAACGTAAATCAAGCAAGCTTGTATGCAGACCATGAGGTGTTGGCGAAATAACACATTAGCACACTGGAGGGAATAATATGGAATTTTTTTTCTTGCACAAAATAAATTCTAGTACTTTCCAGGGCCGCCTTGAATTGTTTTCTTCAGATTCACAAACTTTCAATGACCCGTGGGAACCCTGTTAAAGAAGAGAAATGAACTCAGCAAACACGCTTCGGCTTACGTTATTGGAGCTTTGCTTGATCATGAGCTGCAGCTCGAGAGAGGACTGTCTCATGGTCCACTGGTCCATGTTCTGTAAGCAGAAAAACAGACAATATGGAAAGAATGCTTTTAAAGCAATAAAAGCAGAGCTTAAGAGCCCCAGCTGGATGTTAATTACAAGGAGCCCCTATCTTCACAGTCCATGAAGAAATAATGAGCTGCTGAGAGACCCACACAAATCATTAATGGCTTAAAGGGTGTGAAATGAATAATTAAGCTCAGAGAAATTACTGCCTGGTCTCTAAAACACATGTCTGTCTTAACGTATGCAGGCCTGCTCTACTGGGTTTTAAAGCTGAAATGTGTGTGTTCTGCACTGAGAGCATCACCAAATGGAAATGCAAAATCAATGACTGTTATCAAACAGGTTTCCAGGACATTCCTTCCTAAACATGCACGAACATGGTACATTACGGTGTTTCCCAGGATTATGTGAGACTCAGGTGGGTGCTAGAGAACATCTAGGAAAGTTTTAGCTAAGCAAAAATTAAGAAATCCTACCTTTTCAATCTGCAGTGATTTGTATCTGGATATTAAAGTGGACTACAAATCAGTCCACATCACATTCACACTGGTATTTTTAAGAAGCCAAACTATTTAAGTATAATAATAATAATAGATTAGCAATAATAATGAAATCAATTTAAAATTATTAAGAAAGAAATATTACCATTGTAATACAACTGCACTGTAAATAAAAAATATTATTTTTAAAAGTACGTATACAGCTATGGATTTTTTTTAATTTATTTTTTACAATGTATTGTTATGGATTTGCATAAAACATAAGTTTTATTTTATTCTGTAAACTAAAGTACTGATGACATTTCTTCCCAAGTTTAAATACAAATGTTGTCATTTAGAGTATGAAATGACAATTGGTCAAAATATCAAAAAGATGCCATGTTTTCAGACATGTTTATATTCATTTTTAGACAACACAATAGCAATGTTTTAATCTCAGAAAAGTTAAGAAATCAATATTTGTTGGAATAACCATAATTTTCAATAACAGCTATTTTTTTTTACCAACTGTAATTTCCTGCACAAAAAAAAACAATATTTTAAGTTAAAATGGGGAAGAAATTTTATCATTCCTTTATATAATAAAACAAATATTAACATTTTACTCTAACCCATGCCTAGTAAATCTAGAGAAGCTGTATTTAACTGGATTAATTTTTCCATAGCTCTATATACAAAACATGTGTCATGTGGATTTCTTCACAAGAGTTTGGGGCTTTTAGTTTTTGGTTAAAAACTGCAAAGCGGCTTTTATTTCCTATGACATCAGGTA
This sequence comes from Schizopygopsis malacanthus, assembly GCA_027474115.1. NCBI lineage: Eukaryota > Metazoa > Chordata > Actinopteri > Cypriniformes > Cyprinidae > Schizopygopsis > Schizopygopsis malacanthus. Next base: position 27,581,723 of record CM049878.1, read on the forward strand.
TACAAACAACTCCCATTACAAACCCCGTGAAATAACGTAAACATGGCCACGAGATGCTTGAATTCATGTGGCTGTGGACATAAAGTGAACAATCTGCTCCCAAATGCACTTCACAGCACATGCAGAGAGCCGCTCTGAAACAGAGCGCATTAGAATATAATGCCTACTTAATTCAATTAAAGCCTTTTGCAATTTGACAAGTGCACAAAGCGATATTGCAATGTGGATTATAGTTTGAATACTGATACTTTGCCAACGCAACAGTGAAAAACACAATGTTGGAGGTCTTTTGTTATTATAGGTGTAAAAATATTTTTGGTTCTGCATGAAACTGGCAGGACAGATTATGGTCTAGGCAGTTGTTGAGAAACACTGTAATGTTTTAAGTAATATTAAAATGTATTTAAACAGTTTGAAAATCTCCAAATGAACTCTACACTACTATAAAAAGCTGGGTCAGCTCAGGAGCAGATGTTCTGATGGGGTCATGTGAGAGAGAGAGAGCGTGTGACCTGCAGGATGCGTTTGATGCGCTGTCTCTGAGGATTCTCGCCCTCCTCGCTGTCCAGCTGCCTGTGCGGGTAACAGATGAGCTGCAGTAACCGCTGAGCCTGGATGTTCACCAGCACCGGATCCTGCAGAGCACTGCTGTCCTCCGACAGAGACTTCAGACACCGCTCACCCACCCACTCCTGAACGAGAGACAACATTCAGAGAAATGAAGAAACTAAAATTCCTCCAAGGATGAGAATATGATCCGCTTAAAATAATCACCTGTTGGCAGATGCTCTTCAGCACATACTTGGCGTAAACCACCAGACTGGCCGTTTCAATCGAGACATTACGTCCTCCGGATTTCTTGGACCCCATGTCATCCTCTCCGATGTCGTCCAATCCGGCAGAGTGGGAGAAGCCTGAACCCTTCAGCTCAGCATCTCCTGGAGAAATAAACACAACGTCACAGTTTTTAAGGACCAATCAATTCTGAATGCATAAACCTCCAGCTGGGTCCCATTAGGACCATCTCCCACTACAACTGGCTTTCTACTCCTTTACTAAATCATGTCATGCCTTTTCTGCTCTTCTTGTGTTGTTTTCCAATCACTGGATATAGTTAAATCTTCTGTATGATCACCAAGACATTTTAAAGGAATAGTTCACTGAAAAATGTCAATTTGATGAAAATGTACTAATCCTCAGGCGATTGTTTCATCATCAGATTTGGAGAAATATAGCATTACATCACTCTCTCAGCAGTGAATGGGTGCCGTCAGAATGAGAGTCCAAACAGCTGATTAAAACATCACAATAATCCACACCACTCCAGTCCATCAGTTAACATCTTGTAAAGCTGCATTTGTAGGAAACAAACCTGTCATTAAGACGTTTTAGCTTTTAACTGTCGCTTCAGGCCAAAATACCAGTCCAACATCCATAAAACTTTCTCCAGTGAAAAAGTCCATCCTCTGTTGTCCTCTCACATCAAAATCCAATCACATTGCCTATTTGTTTAGGACTGTTGTTTGCTTGTAATCGGTGCATATTTCTCTCCTGGCTCAGATGAGACAATTTTTTCACTGGAGAAAGCATTATTATTGATTATGGACTTGCTGGAAACAACAGTTTGAAGCTACAAAAGCTTTTTTTTCCAGAAGTCATTAACTGATGCAGTGGTGTGAATTACTGTGATGTTTTTATCAGCTGTTTGGACTCTCATTCTGACGGCACCCATTCACTGCAGAGCATCCATTGCTGAGCAAGTGATGTAATGCTACATTTCTCCAAATCTGATGAAGAAACAAACTCATCTACATCTTGAGTCGCCTGAGACATTTTCAGCAAATTTACAATTTTTCTATGAACTATTTCTTTAATCGCCTGTTTGACTGGCTAAAATGTGAATGCACAACAGAAAAGTACCCAAAGTCTCACCCAGCATGAAAACAGCCTTTAACACGGCAAACACGGCTCCCACCACAATGCTGTTCTGAGAAGCGGCCAGCAGATGGCGGTCGCAGGACGATCTGATGCCCACTGTGGATTTATCTGGACAGAAATAATATTCTCAAGTTTATAGCTGCTGTCTAGAGTCGTTCAGGTGGGACGTGTAAAAGAGAGTTTGGTTTACTTTATTTGGAGGGAGTTGTTACCTGATTTGGTGCCGTCTTGAGGGCAGGGGTTGCGTTGTGGGGTTCTGAACAGATGAAGCAGGATCCTACATGTCAGTCTGGCTCCAGCTTCAGAATCCTGCTCACTACAGGCTGAACACACACACACACACACACACACAAACATGTCACAACCAGCATCTACCATAAAAAGCCACTGGCCCCAGAATATGACCCCATCATTTCTGGCTCACAGCTGCGCCAACGCAGTACAAACAGAATGAGCCGAACACAATACTGTATCCTGCCAGACAGACAGACCACCTGTGACTCAAACGAGCAGGATAAATAAACACCCGGGCAAAAAAACCCTTAGAAGATCCAAGAAGGACCTTCAGACTTGGTTTAAGGTGTTGGTTCAACCCAGCAAACACAAGTGTCATGAATTGCTCATGAATCGTCTCATGTTGTTCCAAGCCGAATGACACAAATGTTGAAATATTTAATACACAGATAGAGCTAATCAAATACGGTAAATGGAAGTGATGAGAACAAACCTCTTTGATTCGAGCATGTCAAGCAAGTTAGAGCACATCAAAAATGATAAATGGAAGCTCAATGTGTGTCTTGATTAATGTTTATATGTGAATAAAAAACTAAGTTAAATCTGTTCATCGTATAAAGTGATTCACATGGATTCCTCTCACGATGTCTTTATATTTTTTTTCACATTTTGGTTGCATAAACATTCAATGGTTAGACACAAATGATTTGAGAATATTAAAACTACCTTCATTTGTGTTTGAAAGATGTATAAAAGTCGTATGGTTTAAAATGACGTGAGGGTGAGTAAATTAATAGAGTAAATAATTGTTTTATTTTTGAGCGAACCATCCCTTTAAATTCTTGCACACAGTTATCGGATGGTTTCAGAAGACTTGAAAGGTAGCACACACGTTTTATGGATTATTTTTATGAATTCTGACAATTTTGAAGTTCAGCAGCTCCATTGTGAGAACGAGTTTGGAACAATATGAGGGTTGAGCAAACAATGAACATTTTAAGTCAAATTAATTTGTTTAATGTCAAATAACAGGAACACAAGAGTTGCTGTGATTGCAATATTTCAATGAGATTATTAAATTATCATTTGCTTTAGAGGAACCCTTGAATGGAACAGAATCCCATCAGAATATAAAAAAGTTATTGTGGATTCTCTAATAAATGTTTTTTTTTTAAGTTGTTATCAAATCAATCTTTTGAACATTAATAGGGAGTTTAGAAGTTAAACTAGGCATTTATGCATTGATTTCTTGGTAATATTAGGTAAGGCCTTTACGTACAATGCATTATAAAAGTATTAATAATCCAGCTAGTAATGCATTATATGTTTAATTGTAATTGTAATTTAAATGCATCATAAATAATTGTAAACAAAGTTAAAATGCATTATAATATTTGAATGTTCGACTGCCATGCATTCTTAATGTATTATCCTTTCTAATGAAAAATTGCTAAATATTATAATGTAATATTTTTAATCAACTGGGGTTACAATTATTAATGAGATCACACAACATATTATAATGTGCATTACAAGGCACAATTAATGCATTAAAACTACTTTTATAATGCATTGCATACAAAGGCTTTAAGTAAAGTGTTATAAAAAATAAATTAAACATCAACTTGCCCTGGGACTACAGATGAAAATGATTCACCCCGTCTAAATTTGGCACATTTTATAACAACTTTATGTATTACTAAAGTTTATCGTCCCTGATTAAATAAACATTTACACAGCATGTCATGCTCCTTGTCTAAATATACACTTCTGAACAGCATCTACCCGTCTTTCCCTGCTGCAGTGAATCGCTCCTTGTGCACAGAGCCAATCAGAGACAGAGAGAGAGACTGTGGCCGGCTCTCTGACCGCTGGACACACACTAGTGTGGCTAAAGATGGAGCCGGTGTGAAATGCGGAGACTGGCAGTTAGTGCTGACGTCTCTCTGAACTATCTTAGGTAACTGTGAAAGCTGCACCTCCAAGAGTGAGGTATGCAGTGACTGTGTGTCTGTATGGCAGGTAGTTGTAGAAAACGATTGGACATCAACTGAAAACCCATACCTGCGTTCAGGAGGGAAGGAATGGCCACACAGCGCACCAGATCCTCCAGTAACAAACACTGCCGAGCTATCAGGATGGCAACGAATGTGGCCAGCGAGTCATGGAAAGACAGATCACTCACCTGCCAAAGAGAAAACACATTCAATTATCATCACCAGGAATATCTAGTACAGTTATTTAAAGGGACGGTTTACCCTAAAAGGAAAATTTGCAGGTAATTTACTCACAATCAGGCCATATATAAGATGTAGGTGATTGAGTTTATTCAGTAAAACAGTCATTTTTAGCTGAAACCATGTTCCTTGGCGATTCATAAAAGTCAGAGGTTGGACTTTTTGAGAATAAAAAAAGCATATAAAATAAGAAAATTAACACACATGGCTGCTTATTGTTAATTGAGGTCTTATGAAGAGAAATGATCGGTCTGTGCAAGAAACTGAGCATTATTCACAGCATTATTACCTGTAATCCAGAGCCTCAGACAAACTGGGAACTGGTTCTTTCGGACAGTTTGTTTTAATGAACTGGTTCAGTTCATTAAATGTAATCATGCAATGAGGTCACGTATACGCCATTATATTAGTGAAACTCCAAATAGCGACTGGTGGAGGAACCGGAGCGCTGAATGATTCATTCATCACAGGATCCAATACGCCGGTGTTTTGACTCATTTCCAGTCGGAGTGACTATCAGACGCTTCAGCCCGATTTGAGGAACTGGTTCAACTACTTCACCAAAATGAACTAGTGCAAAAGAATGATTCATTCGTCAACTGGACATCACTCCATGATGCTCTGGATTACAGGTAATAATGCTGTAAATAATGTTCAGTTTCTTGCACAGACCGATTGTTTCGCTTCATAAGACCTCAATATATTTTCAGGAGCCACAGGTATTCATTTAATGTCTCCTGATATGCTTTTTTAAATCTCAAAATCAGGGAGCCGCTGACTTGCATTTATTTTATAAATCACCAAGGACCAGTTATCTTCTTTACTGTTCTCTACTGAGGAAATAAGTCAGATACATCTTGGATGGCCTGAGGGTGAATAAACTAACAGCACATTTTTATGTTTGGGTGTACATCCCTACAAGTTTTAGGGTGAATCCCATTTCTCTGTCTTACAAAAACCGAGTGGTAGCGCTAGGGGTGAAAACATTCCCCTATGAAACGAGACGCCACTTGGTTACTGTTACGTCATCATACATCGTCGCTAGCTGCTGCTACGTCACCAGAGACGACAAGTGTTGAACACAAACTCTCCGTCTAAAAGTGTGTGTTTGATCACAAACTCTCCGTCTAAAAGTGTGTGTTTGATCACAAACTCTCCGTCTAAAAGTGTGTGTTTGATCACAAACTCTCCGTCTAAAAGTGTGTGTTTGATCACAAACTCTCTGTCTAAAAGTGTGTGTTTGATCACAAACTCTCCGTCTAAAAGTGTGTGTTTGATCACAAACTCTCCGTCTAAAAGTGTGTGTTTGATCACAAACTCTCTGTCTAAAAGTGTGTGTTTGATCACAAACTCTCCGTCTAAAAGTGTGTTTGATCACAAACTCTCCGTCTAAAAGTGTGTGTTTGATCACAAACTCTCCGTCTAAAAGTGTGTGTTTGATCACAAACTCTCCGTCTAAAAGTGTGTGTTTGATCACAAACTCTCCGTCTAAAAGTGTGTGTTTGATCACAAACTCTCCGTCTAAAAGTGTGTGTTTGATCACAAACTCTCCGTCTAAAAGTGTGTGTTTGATCACAAACTCTCCGTCTAAAAGTGTGTGTTTGATCACAAACTCTCCGTCTAAAAGTGTGTGTTTGATCACAAACTCTCCGTCTAAAAGTGTGTGTTTGATCACTAACTCTCCGTCTAAAAGTGTGTGTTTGATCACAAACTCTCCGTCTAAAAGTGTGTTTGATCACAAACTCTCCGTCTAAAAGTGTGTGTTTGATCACAAACTCTCCGTCTAAAAGTGTGTGTTTGATCACTAACTCTCCGTCTAAAAGTGTGTGTTTGATCACAAACTCTCCGTCTAAAAGTGTGTGTTTGATCACAAACTCTCCGTCTAAAAGTGTGTGTTTGATCACAAACTCTCCGTCTAAAAGTGTGTGTTTGATCACAAACTCTCCGTCTAAAAGTGTGTGTTTGATCACAAACTCTCCGTCTAAAAGTGTGTGTTTGATCACAAACTCTCCGTCTAAAAGTGTGTGTTTGATCACTAACTCTCCGTCTAAAAGTGTGTGTTTGATCACAAACTCTCCGTCTAAAAGTGTGTGTTTGATCACAAACGCTCCGTCTAAAAGTGTGTGTTTGATCACAAACTCTCCGTCTAAAAGTGTGTGTTTGATCACAAACTCTCCGTCTAAAAGTGTGTGTTTGATCACAAACTCTCCGTCTAAAAGTGTGTGTTTGATCACAAACTCTCCGTCTAAAAGTGTGTGTTTGATCACAAACTCTCCGTCTAAAAGTGTGTGTTTGATCACAAACTCTCCGTCTAAAAGTGTGTGTTTGATCACAAACTCTCCGTCTAAAAGTGTGTGTTTGATCACAAACTCTCCGTCTAAAAGTGTGTGTTTGATCACAAACTCTCCGTCTAAAAGTGTGTGCATCACAAACTCTCCGTCTAAAAGTGTGTGTTTGATCACAAACTCTCCGTCTAAAAGTGTGTGTTTGATCACAAACTCTCCGTCTAAAAGTGTGTGTTTGATCACAAACTCTCCGTCTAAAAGTGTGTGTTTGATCACAAACTCTCCGTCTAAAAGTGTGTGTTTGATCACAAACTCTCCGTCTGAAAGTGTGTGTTTGATCACAAACTCTCCATCTAAAAGTGTGTGTTTGATCACAAACTCTCCGTCTGAAAGTGTGTGTTTGATCACAAACTCTCCGTCTAAAAGTGTGTGTTTGTCGATTGCGTGGGTTTTAGTGATGTTTTCTCTAGTCAGAGAAATGCGGACTGTTGTGCAAATCAGCAATGTAACGTTAGCGTGGAAAAATAGCGATTTTTAAAAACGTTTCAATTAAGAGCATGGTTGCAAATATATATGTAAGTTACAGGACTGTGTAGAGCACAAAACAAGACTGTCGTAATTTTAAATAAATTATTTAAGACGAAAATACTCTCTGGATGATCTGGATCAGTGTGTTCTGGTACCCCTTGGTTTCAAGTAAGCTTGAGAACATGCTTGGTTTTGAGGGGTATCTACCCGTTCCCCTTACCCCTACCCCTCGATCAAAACCAGAACTAGCCCTTACTCTCACGTGAACGCGCAAAACTAAAGGGAAGGGGTAAGACAGAGAAAAGGGATTCACCCTTAGTCAGCAAAAATATGCTTAAAATGAGATCACATGGCTACAACATATTAGCAGTGAAAGCGGACTCACGTCGACGTTGCAGAGCAGATCGTTGAAGCCACAGTTGCCGTTGTTGGAAGAGCAGCAGAGAGCCTTGAGCACTCCCAACCACTCAGCACTGAGAGAGCGACAGTACGCCGTCAGCTCCGCGCATAGGATACCGATATCATTCACCCTGAAACAAACCACACAGCATTCACTACCCGCAGGAGAGCAGGTGGAGCTGCAGACGCCATGCAGATGTTCTGCTATTACTGAACATGCTTACGGAGAATTATGCGACAGGACCCAGGGCAGTGCTTATATAAAACAACTTTTTTCGTCGTTTTTTCTAAAAACGTCGTTTTTATGACCGAGCACATTTTAATGATTTAAATTATCTTTTTTAATTGGCAATAAAGTTAACTAAAGTCTAAATAGACAATTGTGTTAAAGACAGATGTTACTCTATTCTACAATTTAAACCTTGGTAGTAAAATAAAAAATAAATAAAAAAATCATACAATGATATTACATTTTTAATAGCTAACATAAACATAAAGTAACTGGAATATTTTACCCATTTATTATTACTGCATAACTGAACAATAACTGGTCTGTTTTCTCATATTGTGGTTTAAAAAAAACAAGGCAGGCTTATTTTTCAAAACCAGTATTATTTTATTTATATGAATTATATATTTTCAATTACAATTTATTTTATTTTAAATTATAATAAAACATTATTTATATATTATATAATATTGAATAAATATATAAATTCGACTTTCTATTAATATTATGAATTCACTTTCATGTTTAGTTATTTAGATTATTATAGTTATATTATTATGTTAGTATTTGTTTAATGTGCTTTTGTCAATTGTATTGTTTATTAATATTAGGGTTTAAATGATTTAAGTTTTATTTTCAGTTTGTTTTGACGGTTTCTAATTGGTTTAATTTTTCATCGAACGCTTACATTTTATTTCATCTTTTATTTCCAAATTCTAAAATGTTTTTCATCATTTTAAACAGAACCTGTTTAACCGACCTCTCGGGATCACGGTGGTCCACACACACGTCCATAAGCACGTTACACACGAAGCTGTATCGGTTGGCTGGGCTGTCATTGAGGATCTTTCCCACCATAGAGTGGTTGAGGTTGTGTGCGGTAGGATTAGCGATGGCGTCGATCATGAACATCTGATCCCACAGCATGTTGGAGTCTGAAGGGTCGATGTTATAGTAGATGGAATTCTTCACCTTTGAGCAGAACTCGCTGTGGGAATTCACACAAAACCAGACACCGTTAGAGACCAGCAATATGGGGAGATACTAACAAAGCATGGGTTCGTTGCTCTCACCTGAAAATCTCTCCGAACTTGCTCTTCAGGTGACTGCAGGAGGTATAGAGGTCGTAGAGATAGGCCAGGATACAGCGTTCAGCTGAGGAACAGTCTGCAGGATTCACGCCAGACTTGACTACAATCCGCAGCCTGCCATGAACGATACGATATATTCATTATTGTCCAAATAGCTTAAAGGATAAAAAAAAAAACATTTCCTGATAATTTACTCACCCCCATGTCTTCCAAGATGTTCATGCCTTTTTTTCGTCAGTCGCAAAGAAATTAATGATTTTGATTAAAACATTCTCTATATAGTGGACATCTATGGTAGTCAACGATTTGAAGGTCCAAAGTGCAGTCAATGCAGCTTCAAAGAGCTCTACACAATCCCAGCCGAGGAACAAGGGTCTTATCTAGCGTAACGATCAGTCATTTCTTAAAAAATATCTATATTTATACACTTTTTAACCACAAATCCTCGGTTTGCTTCAGCTCTGCGATGTGAGTTTTCACACATTACGTAATCCAATTAGAAAGGTATCTAATTTTGTCCTCCAACTTTAAAATCATCCGACATCATTGTTTTACCTTTTTTTGTAAAGGGCATTTGCAACCCTCTACGGACACCTTGGCAATTGAATCGCCATTGGCTAGATTTTGTTTTTGTTTACTCGCCAGACTGATATACTAGGCCTATATATATATATATATATATATATATATATATATATGCTCTGTAATATATTGTATATGTTTGTAAACTGGTACAGCTTTTTAAATATCTGAAAGTACACTCTTAACATCAGTCAGTCAAGCATTATAATATGACATTATGATAATTAGAATTAAAACGTAGTAACCATGTATGAATGGCATAGACATTTTAACTGAATAACTGAATTTAGGACTGGTGGTGGTGATTTTTTTGGGGTTATTCAGTGTTTCTGTTAAAAAAAATGGGAAAAATAATAATACTGTATAAGAAGATATTACTAATTCAGCTAAAAAGAACAGTATAAAACATACTAAGGATTCATACTAAGCTGCTGGATTCATGAATATTCAATCAGGTTGTCTGCGTTTACTCGAACTGATTTGCTGAAATCAAAACAGGGACGATCAAAGTTGAGCGCCAGCCAATGAGATTGACGTTTGCGCATTAGTTCCGCCCACTACCGGAAAACCCGGCAGTTCTTAAAAGCTGAAAAAATCCAAAAGGAACTCCATTATTTTGACAGGAAAATACAACAAAGACTATTGTTTACATGTAGCGCGTCAATTCTACATGTATCTAAGACTCTCTCTGCTCTCACCAAAGCGACGGCGAGTCCTCGCCTAGAGATCACGGTACATCAAATACAGGTGCACTGCGCATCCATTGAGATGAACTGAAAAACAGCACAGATCGCTCGATGGAGAGTGAATATATCTGTGCTAAACTTATACTTAGCCTCTGACTCACAGACTGGTGAGTAAAATCTGAGAATTTATTAGCCATTGGCTAATATTAAACATAATTTAGTTGGCCAGAGTGAAATTTATTAGCATATGCGAGTGATTTACTCGCATTGTAAAGGGTTGATTTGACTTTCTTTTGCATGTTGGCTTTGTAAACCTTGGGTCGGTACTTCCACCTGTGTCACGCGTGACCTTTCCAACATCACAGAATAAAGACACGCATCGCAGAGCTAATGCAAGCCAAGCATTTGTGGTAAAAATGTGTATAATATTTTCAGAAAATGACCGATTGTTTCACTAGATAAGACCCTTATTCCTCGGCCGGGATCGTGTAGAGCTCTTTGACTGCAACTTGAACATTCAAATAGTTGACCACCATAGACAATATGCAGGAAAAATCCTGGAATGTTTTCCCCAAAAACCTTAATTTCTTTGCGACTGAAGAAAGAAAGACATTTTGGTAAACACGAGGGTGAGTAAATTATTAGTAGATTTCGATTCTGGAAGTGAACTTATCCTTTAACGTCATTCCAAAAAACTATGTGTTAGCAATATCCCATCAAGTGGTTGACATGAATATGACATACCCATCGAAGACCTGTGCGGTCTGGTCAGGGTTGAGGATGAGGCAGGAATGATATCTCCGCAAAACGGCCACAATACACAGACAGAGACCTGTAGTGTAACTGCCTGCCAAGTTGGAGGACTTCAACAGGAGTTCTGCTTCCACCAGACTCAACTCATTCAGCAGCTACATGACACCACACATACTGAAGTTAATCACTTGTAGACAGAGCAATAATACTTAATTTCTTCTACAATCATTATATTAAACAAGAGAACATCTAGACCACCAATCGACCAGCAGCAAGGGATGAAATCATTACAACTATACTCACATTACAGACTATTTTAATGCATTCATAAGACCTCAAACAGAGAGTCAGAGATGATATTTTGGGATCAGCTGTCATACCTGTATAGCAAAGTCAACGAGGCCACTTATATTGAGCGAATACTCCATGAGGTCAAAGATGAACTGGATGTGCTGGACCAGTGGGAGGTGGTAGGACATCCCTAAGGCAAAGCTGGTGATCTGTTCCAGAACATTCCTGGACACCTGTGATAACCCAAACACACCAGCATTACCCCATCTGAACACCTGAATAACATCATGTTAATTACATTTACAGACGGTCATGATTTACAGTGAATTTAAATCAGTAGGCTTGAATACACTATACAAATGTTGCCCAGGTTTACAGTCTGGAAATTCATAGCCAGTCTGCAGATATTGGGCAGTTGTAATCAACACATTTAGCAGAAAATCATGTTGTGTATGTTGGGCTCAGACAATGATTATATCCAGTTGGAGGAGATCAAACACGTGTGACATTTTGAAATGGTTCTAGAATACAATGTTTCATTGTTGTCATGCATCTCCTAGCAACGATGCGATGGTTCTATGTGATGCTGTTGCATTTGGAATGACTAGAAAGTCTGGTTGTGGGATCCTCAGTTGTTCAGTGTACGATTCCCAGTTTTTCTTTAGTAAACATTTACAAAGTTGGCAAATGTATTGGTTCAAACAGTTCAAAACATGGTTCAGAATTGTACATCTGTGTAGTTTATTCAGGCTTCAGTGTAGTTTAGGCAATCCTAACAGAGCTCATTGACATACACAACTTTTAAAGGAACACTCCACTTTTTTTGAAAACAGACTTCATTTTCCAACTCCCCAAGAGATAAACAGTAGAGTTTGACCATTTTCTAATCCATTCAGCCGATTTCCGGGTCTGGCGGTAGTCCCCAGCTAGGTAACTAGTTATGATAAATCTAGGGACTACTTTCAGGTGCTGTGTAATATCATTGCGCCTGCTGCACTCATGGTACGGCAGCAAAGTTCCTTGATTATTACGCCGGAATGAGAGTATAGTTCCTAGCCATATCGGCCTAGAAAATCACAACTTTTCATTTTCTGTCAGTCTTAGAACACATTGTAACTACAGAAGAGTCAAGTTTTAAATAGGAAAAATATAGAAACTCTTTGGTCATTTTTGAGATCAGATTCAATTATCTATGCTTAGCTACGCTAAAAGTGCTAACGCCAGACCCGCAGATCGGCTGAGTGGATTAGAAAACGGTAAAACTCAACTGTTTAACTCTTGGGGAGTTGGAAAATGAGCCTAGATTCAAAAAGTTGGAGTGTTCCTTTAAAGGCACAGTAGCAAGAACAGCTGTCAAGGCACAGTCACATTTTCCATAGCTTGGCAAATCAGGTAATTTCAATAGGAATCTAAGAGATTGGGAGTTTAATGTGAGGACAAAACTTTTTCCGTAAGCAGATTTCGCTCATGTTCAAGTTGGTCACACAAATCTGCCACATTGACCAACAGAAAGCTGATTGGTGGACCTTCTTGCAAATGTATTGTATCTTTTGTATCTCACTTCACGTCCTGAGAGATGGTGGTTCCCAGGAACCTGAATGACTCCACTGCAGTCACAGTGTTGTTCATGATGGTAAGTGGGGGGAGAGCAGGGGGGTTTCTCCTGAAGTCCACTATCATCTCCACAGTTTTGAGTGTGTTAAGCTCCAGGTTATTGTGACTGCACCTGACAGCCAGCTGCTCAACCTCTTGTCTGTAAGCAGACTCGTCTCCGTCCTGGAGGAGACAGATGACTGTGGTGTCATCTGCAAACTTCAGAAGCTTGACAGAGGGGTCTTTAGATGTGCAGTCATTTGTGTAGAGATAGAATAGCAGTGGGGAGAGGACGCAGCCCTGAGGAGCTCCAGTGCTGATGGTGTGGGTGCTGGATGAGAATTTTCCCAGCCTCACTAGCTGCACAGCCCGTCTGTCAGGAAGCTTGTGATCCACTGACAGATGGAGGTGGGTACAGAGAGCCGTTTCAGTTTATTCTGAAGGGTGTGATGGTGTTGAAAGCGGGGCTGAAGTCCACAAACAGGATCCTTGCATAAGTCCCTGGTTTGTCCAGATGTTGGAGGATGTAGTGCAATCCCATGTTGACTGCATCATCCACAGACCTGTTTGCTCGGTAAGCAAACTGCAGAGGGTCCAGCAAGGTTCCAGTAATGTCCTTCAGGTGGGCCAACACGAGACCCTCAAATGACTTCACCACAGACATTAAAGCAACAGGTCTGTAGTTATTAAGTCCTGGTGATTTTTGGTTTCTTGGGTACAGGGATTATGGTGGAGCATTTGAAGCAGAAGGGAACTTCACACAACTCCAGTGATCTGTTGAAGATAAATGTGAAGATGGATGATAGCTGGACAGCACAGGCTTTGAGGCAGGCTGGAGAGACACCGTCTGGGCCTTTGGCTTTCCTTAACTTCTGTCTCCTGAAGACCTAGCTTATATCATCTTCACAGATCTTTAGTACAGTCTAAGAAACAGTATGGGGGAGGGTGTTGATGGCTGTGTTGTGAGACGGTCAGAGTGGGTGTGGGGTGTCAGACCAGACTTTTACTTTTCAAACCTGCAGTAGAACTCATTCAGGTCTTCAGGCAGTTGTTGATTGGCCTCAGTGCTGGGGGATGGGGTCTTGTAGCTGGTGAGGGCTTTCAGGCCTTTCCACACTGATGTAGGGTCATTGCTTGAAAGCCGTTTAAGCTTTTCAGAGTAGTTTTTCTTTGCCACTCTTATCTCCCTATTCAGTGTGTATTTAGCCTGTTTGTACAAGGCTTTGTCCCCACTCCTGTAGGTGTCCTATTTGGCCTGGCGAAAGCCGTTTGAGTTTTGTACTGAACCAAGTTTTGTTGTTGTTAAATAAGTCCTGGTGGGTACACACATGTCCTCACAGAAACTAATGTAGGACGTCACTGTGTCAGTGAGCTCATCCAGATTAGTAGCTGGAGCCTCAAAAACACTCCAATCAGTACGTTCGAAGCAGGCTTGTAAATCCTGCTCTGCTTCAACAGTTCATCTCTTTACAGTTCTTACTACAGGCTTAGCAGATTTACGTTTCTAAATGTAGAAGATGAACCAAACAGTGATCAGAGAGTCCCAGCGCTGCACAGGGAACAGAGTGGTATGCATCCTTTAAAACAGTGAAGCAATGATACTGCGGCCTCTGGTGGAGCATGTGATGTGCTGTCTATATTTAGGCAGTTTATGGGTGAGATTATCTTTATTACAATCACAGATAATGATAATGAAAGAGTCCCAGGTAGCGCTGCTCTGTGTGTGTGAATTGATCAGCCAACAGTTCTAGCGAGGAAATGTACGCACGCACCAGAAAACTGGTTGGAATTTGTTGTCGGAATTTCACGAGCGCACTAGCGTGCTTCCCTCGCTTGCGTCGCTTGTATAGGAACGCAGCTCCTCCGACTAAAATGTCCAGTAAAACGTCACAATGTTCAAACGTCGAGAAAAAGTTATCTGGTGTGCTATTCCTTATGTGCAAGAGTTCGTTTCTAGTGAAGCTGATCGGAAAAACTTTGCTTAAGACAGGACAAACAAACAAAAACATTAAAAGTACCAAGGAAGCAACAAACCGAAGCGGCCATGTGCGGGCGCCATCTTGATGTCATCTAAAGTATATTTTGAAATATACTCCAATGTCTGAGAGCGTGATCAATGCATATGACTAGGGATGTTTATTTTAACCGGTTAACCGTTAACTGACCGTAAGAATTTAGACCGATTATTACAATCAGTTTTTTTAGGTTTTTCTTTCAGTAGGCAAAATTTATGAAAATATTTTAAGAGGTTTGCTGCAAGGTTAAAATACAAATTTAAAATAATGTTGTCGGTTAACGGTTAATAATCGGTTAACGAGCATCTGCTGTCGGTTAGGAGAAATAACCGAAACAAACATACCTAATATGCACTACCTATTGAACCCTTCTATTTAAGGAAAATAAGTAAATGTTGGGTTTAAGACACAAACTTGGGGAAAACAAGCAATAAGAACAGGTCACAGCAGTTTATTGATGGAAGTCAGGCTGACCTGAGAGGTGACCTGGTGCTGGTCAAAGTGTGAGAGGTGCTGGAATTTAGAGAAAATGTCTTCAGCGGTGGGAAAAGCCTCAGGTTTACTCCTCTTCCTCTTCTGACCTTCCTCACCTCCTGAGGAAAGAGAACAAAAGACAAAAATCAATGAATAGACAGCACACATGTGAGAGAAAGAGCGAGAGCCCTAATAGGATTTCAATAAGATGAAACACGGAGATCGTTATCAAAGCATAAAGTGCCCACTGAGGCCACTCAGTCAAACACTTTTTCAGATTAAAAGCACAGAGCTGCCATGGGGTGACGGATCAGTGTTTTTGTCGTGCTTGAAATAGTAATAGCTGTGGGTTGAGCCGTTTAATGTCAGGACCACGGCTCAGGCTGCTGCGAGGGAAATAATGGGATGTTCAATTACACCTCCATTAAAAAATAAAAGCAAACGGGCTGCTCTTTCTGACCGAGTCGGCAGCTAAGCTTGAATATAATAAGACCATGATTGCTATTAGCATTGAAATGGGGCTACAGCTATGCATATTCAATGACAGCAACAGAGGTTCAGCACCATGAAAGGCTGTTAATAATGGAGGAGAGTGGAAAGGAGGCAAAAAAGACTAATGAAATTGAGCATTAATGAGGGCCTCTATTCGGCCCTCGAGGAGAGACGCAATCTAAATGTGTCACTAAGAGACAAAAGGTGAAGCTAAAGCACACGTCTGCAGTCAAGACTGATTGTGACCGTCACCGTGCAGCACAAAATGATTTGTGTTACATACCACAGCAATAAAAGAGAACGTAAAGATCTCAGTAAACAATAGTTTGGTTGCTAAAAAGCTGCAAAAAAAGATTCTTAAAATAAGTTAAATGTTGTGTTCCACAGATAAAATAACAGCATACAGGTTTGAAGCAACATAAGGGTTAATAAATGACTACTTTGATTCCTTTGCAAACACATTTCCAGAGTGACTAATATAGTCATCTGTCGGTTTGGGTTGTGTTCATTGCCGCACCTGTCTCTGCTGTACTCTTGCGGTTGAGAACCTTCAGGATGTCTTTGGTGATCTTCTTGATGGCGTGGCGAGCTTCATCTCGCTGTTTGCCAACCCCATAGAGAACCACCAGACGCTGGTTACACTCGTGACTTGCACTCTCCTCCTAAACAACAACCAATTAAGTCACAATATTAGTCACATACACTACCATTCAAAACTTTCAAGGGGGTCTAATGTTATTTCATGCATTCTGAACAAAACAAAGTTTCAAAAAAAGATTTGGACATATGATGGAGTAATTCGGTCTACATTCGAAATACACTCCTTCCAGGTTCATATAAGTTTCTGATAGTTTATTTTCGGGTATGGCCCTCCATGACATCAGCGCACAACCAGAGCGAGAGCAAGAGCACGTCCATCAATGTCATCGGCAGCGCTGCACAGGACTGGCTCAAGAAAAATGTCTCTAAAAAGGAGTGTGTTTTTGGATGTGAGGGAAAAGAACCCAGCGTTACGTGAACAGTGGATGCAGTTTGTATTTCCGGAGTATTTTAAGTGTGTTTGTTTGTTCCCATCGTTTTGGATGACGAATGTTTTTTATAAACAAGCGATAAAAGATCCCAGTCATGAGTCAGGAACCGCAGAAGATAAATGAAACTGCATCAAATTTATTGTATTTTTTATTTGGATAGGACAGTAGAGTGGTGACAGGAAAGCATTGAATGGAAAGAGGGGAGCAGAATCGGCAAAGGGACTCGAGACGGGAATCGAACTCGGGTTGCGCTGTATGTCGACGCACTAGCCACGAGGCTATTGGCACCAACACTGCATCAAATTTCTATGTTTTGCTAGCAATTGCTGCTCAAGTGCTTGTGACTCTTTAGCTCTGCCCCCGACACGTCTCCAGAAGCTCTGCTGTTTTCAGAGAGAATCGTAAAGTGTATCTTTCTATTAAAAATATGATAAAACTAAAGACTTTTTGGAGATATGAAGGATGCAATACTACTCTATAGGTACTCAAGATTAACATGAGATTGGGTGAAACTGTGTGTTATGTCCCTTTTACATTTACATGTATGCATTTAGCAGACGCTTTTATCCAAAGTGACTTACATTGCATTCAAGTTACAGTTTCTTCATTTTATCAGCTCTTGCTTTCCCTGGGAATCGAACCCATGATCTTGGTGTTGCTAGCGCCATGCTCTACTAGTTGAGCTACAGGAAAGCTTTTAATGAGTGTTTTATGCTCAACAAGCCTGCATGTATTTGATCAAACAAACACACAGCAAAATCAGTAATGCTGTGAAATTATTCCAGTTTAAAAAAACAGTTTTTTATTTAAATTTACTTCAAAATATAATGTATTCCTGTGATTAAAGCTGTATTTTCAGCATCATTACTCCAGTCTTAAGTGTCACATGATCCTTCAGAAATCATTCGAATATGTTTTTTTTGTGCTCAAGAAACATTTATGATGATCAATGTTGAAAACAGTTGTGTTTGTGGAAACCCTGAAGGAAAACCTTTGCTAATTAAAAGAAAGAGACCCTTTTGTGAACAATTCTCAATGTTAACTAGCATACATATTACTAGCATATTGGTTGTTTATTAGTACTTCTAAAGCACATTAATATCTTATTCTGCATGACCATATTATGCATCCCTTAATCCACCCAACACCTAAAGTAACAGCTACCTTACTAACCATTAATAAGCATCAAATTAGGAGTTCATGGAGGCAAAAGTTGCAGTTAATAGTGAGAATTGGTCCCCAAACTATAGTGTGACCTTATTAACACGTCTATCTCTATGTTGTGAAAGCATAATTTCCCATCAGTCCTGCGCGAGCTCACCTGAGGAATGGGGAAGTGTGTGGCGTACTGTATGTGGCGGGGCTGCTCGTAAACCAGCGGGAAGGCAGGGTCCATGCCCTTATCCTTGGCAGTGTTTTTGCTCTCCTGATCCAGGGCAGGTTTCTCCGGGGAAGGGCTTCCCTTCGACTCACAGTGCATTGAAGGAGAAAACATCTGCTGAAGGTTCAGACGACAATACATTCAGTCAATGACCTCGGTGAGCAAACACCAGGTACCATCGCTATTACAAAACTGACAAGTGTAGTGAAATGCTTTCTCCAACCTCATCAAAGTTAGCGCTCGAGTTGTGATCTATCTCCATTGACTCGGACATACCAGCATCCTAAAAAAAAACAAATAGAATTAATAGCAATAAAATGGGACCAATCATTTTCCACCACAAAAAGCCACTTGCCTCCATTTTAACACTGCTTCCCGCATCCTGCTCTTTGCGCTCCGATTCGTCAGAGGGCTCGTCGCTGGGGGATCGTGGGCGGGGCAGATGGGAGTCGGAGGCCAGGTCCCCGCGGGAGATTAGGGTGCACATGTAGATGTTGTGTGAGAAGACGTCATGACGGATGAGCTCGCAGAAGAGGAGCACGAGATTGGAGAACTCCACTCGCTCGCTCTCGTTCCCGGGCTCAGCTTCACAGACACACAGAGATTTAGTTCATTTATACCTCAATTAAAAGAGTAATCCATCTCTAAAGTGGTTCATGGAACTGGAAAGATATTTATTTATGTTGTTCCTGTGGCTCAGTGGTAGAGCATTGCGCTATATAGGGAACACATATACTGACACAATGCACTGTAAGTCACTTTGGATAAAAGCATAAATGCATTCATCGCAACATCGCAACATTAACAATATCATTTCAATACATAATTTGCAATAACATAACATTTCTTAATAAGCAAGCACTATAAAAAAACATACAACTAACAACAATATTACTGATAAAAATCATATAGAATCTTTACATTTAATCAATGATATAAAAAAAATCTAAAATTATTCCAGGAGAGACCGTTTTAAAAATGTATTTTAGTATATTTTCGGAGTAAAAACTGTCCAATATTATTTAAAATTACACATTCTATTAAATATGTTTTACACAACAACTGGTTTCTCTGCCCCTTTCAATGAATATGAATGAGTGAGTCTTGAATGTCAAATTTCACATTTTATATTTATACAACCTGGTCATATCTATTTTCAAAATAATAATTACTTATTTCATTCACTACTGGATTCACCTCATATAGTTTGTTGTATATGCATTCATTCCATTTGCCATTTATTATTAATGCACAGATTCAATATAGGTTTTACATCCGATACTGGAATATTACATTATGATACTTCCACCTGAAGAGCTTTCTTAACCGCTTTATCCAGCAAAAAATAATGTTAAAATCGTATTTTATTTAAAGAGTTAACTTTTTCTAGTATACTAATAATTGTAAGAGGTTCGGTTTTCAAAGTGCTTGTAGGCACGGCACAGAATCTGTGCAAATTGTTCTAGAGCTGAATGCAATGCTTAAGCTTCAGCTGTGAAAATGTAGCTTAGTCCAGGGATTGTAACAGGAAAGAAAACCCTTCGATGCTTGAATATGAACTCACTGAGCACAGGAGCTTGCGTGTCCAGGAACTGCAGAAGGACGTCCTGGAAAACAGGCAGAGTGGCAGCAGACAGAGACCCTGAGGACACAGAGCCCTTCTCATCCACCACCTCCGACTCCCCACACCGCTAAAAACACACAGGACATATCACTGTGAAAACTGGATACATAATGAAGCCATGCTCATAATACGATTGGATCACATCTTTTTTCACATCTTATTTGTTTTGCACTTTTTATTCTATTGCACATTTTACTCTGTATTTCTCTTTTTTTACCTATATATATATATATGCTCTTGTGTTGTGTTACTTTTATATAATTCTTATTTTTGTATTCTTTTGCACTGTCCACTGAGCGGACCTGATTTGATCTACATTTCACTTCTGATTATACCCATAATGAAGCCATGGTCACAATACGATTATATCACATACGATTATATCACATCTTTTTTGTTTTGCACTTTTTATTCTATTGCACTCTTTTTTTTTACCTATATATATGCTTTGCATCAAATATGAGATTTGATTTAATTTCACTTCTGATTATACCCTGTATAATTTATTAAGTGACGAAATAAAGATACCTTGAACCTTGTATCAAAGATACTGTTTGCTGCTACCCTTGACGATAGCAAGAATAGTAATATTATTATTTGCTGTCCATTTATTCCTCATACAGTGCAGATAGCTTCACTGATTATAACGGGAGTGTTTTTAAAGAGCACATACTCGCTCTAGATTATGTTCTTTGGTAATTTTGGTGGTTTTCTGTAGCTGCTTTTTTGAATAACGGAGGAAAATGTAAGCATTATAATTAGTAACTTACAATGTTTCTATTACGTTGTTATCATGTTAAATACAAATTCAGGCATATTTAAAACATTAGGCTGCTTTTAGCCTTACGCTGGAGTTGATTCACTTTCCAGCAATGAAACTAAGCAAGTAAATAATTACATTCACATGATAATATCCAATGATCGACCGATATTGATTTTTTATAACCGATACCGATTATTTGTACGTTTACATGAGGTGGTCGTGCTGGAGCTTCTCCTGAGTGAACAGTGTGTACTGCTCCAGGTGTGTGTGTGTGTCCACTGCTCCAGGTGTGTGTGTGTGTGTGTCCACTGCTTGTGTGCTCCAGGTGTGTGTGTGTGAGGTGTGTGTGTGTGTGTGTGTGTGTCCACTGCTCCAGGTGTGTGTGTGTGTCCACTGCTCCAGGTGTGTGTGTGTGTGTCCACTGCTCCAGGTGTGTGTGTCCACTGCTCCAGGTGTGTGTGTGTGTGTGTCCACTGCTCCAGGTGTGTGTGTGTGTGTGTCCAGCCACTGCTCCAGGTGTGTGTGTGTGTCCACTGCTCCAGGTGTGTGTGTGCCACTGCTCCAGGTGGTGTGTGTGTCCACTGCTCCAGGTGTGTGTGTGTGTGTGTGTGTGTGTGTGTGCGCACTTGGATGGGTCAAATACAGAGAACACATTTCACTGCTGGTTATATTCGGTATAATTGTGTATGCGACAAATAATAATAAAAAATATATATTTTTCAAAACTGATATCCGATTATGGTAAAATGCTTAAATATCGGGGAAAATATCGGCAAACCGATATATCGGTCGATCTCTAATAATATCGCGTATCGGTGACCTCACAGACTGAAGATAGGGCAACATGACAATGGAGCATATCGCCCAACACTAATTCATAATGGAAAATAATGGTTCCCAGCAGCACCTCTGCCTCAATCTCCGTCTGCCTCTTCTCCAGGAGTTTGGCCACCACCATGGCTCTGTGCGGCCCTGACCTTTTACAGGAAACAGCCCACTCACACAGCAGGGTCACCACCGCATCATCGTCCGGACTCATCTACAGTTACAGCACATTATACATCAAACATCAGATCCAGCTACAACACATAGGTGTTATATCATCAGTATTACATGGGTATTACAGAATTACATTGTCTAAGCATCACAACACTTATGTATCGGATTAAAATTAATAACTGTCCCATTATTAGTACGCTACCATTCAGAAATTTGGGGTTGGCAAGGTTTTGAAGTTTCTTCTCACAAAGGCTACATTTATTTGATTTAAAAAATAAAGTAAAAACAGTACAATTGTGAAAAACTATTACAATTTAAAATAACACTTTTCTATTTGAATTTATATTAAAATATAATGTTTTCCTGTGATGCAAAGTTTAATTATCAGCATCATTACTCCAGTCTTCAGTGTCACATGATCAGAAATCATTCTAATTTGCTGCTCAAAAAACATTTCTTATTATTATCAATGCTGAAAACAGTTTCGCTGGAAACCGTGATATTTATTTTTATTCTGTTCATCAAAGAGTCCTGAACACATATTTATTTGAAATAGAAATCTGTAACATGAATGTCTTTACACGGTCACCTCTGATCAATTTAATTTCCTATTCACTTTATATTAATTATAAAAAAAGTCTTACTGACCCCAAACCTCTGAAAATCAGTGAAACCCCAAAACACAACTGTCTGTACCTCTTGTCCATCTTTGCTCTGTCCTGAGCCAAAGATCCGGTTATACAGCGAGTCCAGGGAATTGTTGAAGTCAGACTTCTCAAAGCTGTGGTTATCCAAAACCTCCAACGTGTGCAGAACCCGGCTGATGGTGAAACCTATGGGACACACCACGGACCATATATTACACAGGCTTAACCAGGACGAAACAAGTCCTGTCCATACCGAGTACGGCTGGATGATTATTCAAAAAGACATCGAAACCGAAACTTACACTACTGCGCGTGTAGTGGGACGTTATGGATGGAGGCGTCCCCGATTCGCTCGGTGCATCGGCAAATAAAGTTAACGATGCGATGCAATGGTTTGTTACGTCCTAACTGATTGCACTATGTAGAATTATTTTCTATTCTTAACGGTTTTTAATAAAAATCAAATTTTTTTTTTATGTCTATTTCACTTCCTTTTATGCAAAGCACTTTGAATTACCACTATGTATGAAATGTGCTATATAAATAAACTTGCCTTTAAAAAGTGTGCATCGGATACAAGTTGGCATTTGAATCGCGATGCATCGTTTCTAACATATCTGCATCGGTAAAAAACGATTTATATATAATTACTAGTGGATGCTCTACAAATTTTAGAAAGTGACTAATATTCTGTGACCAATATTTGTAGATTATTTTCTCAAGCGCGTTCTCTCATCACCGCTGCGCGTGAATATGACGAATCACACACACAACAGCACGGAGATCTGAGGAAAAGCGGGATTAAAGTCCAAAACATGACTTGAAATAACCTAACAAATCAATCGGGGCTAAAGCGGTTATAAACGATGATGTAAGTTCACACAATCTAACTAATTTATTAATGTCAAGCAAGGATCTAATCGATGCACCACGACAAACAGCGAATATATCTGTGCTGTTTAATGCATTTGAGATGTTGTGTGTTCCTCAGTGCATAACTGACATGTCAAGAGTATATTTTTCATCTGTAAATGTTAGAAAGTCATGCAAATATATCCATTTTGCTGTCAGGAGCGGTCTTACGTGAGAGTACGAGTGCTGCTGCACGCATGCAATAATTCTGAGTCAAATATGCATTTTATGAGAGCAGTAACTGTAAAGGGAATATTGTAATGGGTAAATCAAATGTAAGCTAATACAGTCCTAATTACCAAGCTCAGATGAGTTAATGTGTTTCTTATAGCAGTTAAAATCTAGTTTTAATTTAGTGATTGTTAATGCTTTAAAGAGCAATGTTAGATTGCTATCTGTGTGGACTATAAATGTTACAGCTGTCATAAAACCAGAGAGAAAGACTGCATGCTATGATAGTATGTGAGAGAGTCAGTGGTGATATCATTACGTTCCTATTGGTCAGTGAGCTCAGGTTAGCCTGTCCTGAACCAGGTTAGCTTTCCAGCATAAGTAGCCGCAGTGACTGAGCTTGATCTTTGTTTAATTTGCTTTATGGGACCAAATCATTTGACTGAGTCAGACTAACTGAAATAAGCCTGGTCTATTTGGTAAACTTGTTTTATGAAGCAGGCCTCGAGGCGTTAGAAGTCAATTTATGATTTGCAATCGAGGTAAAGTGTTCAATTAATCGATGTTTTGATTTTAGGTCATATTGCACAGCCCTTATACTGAGATGCTGAAGATCTCACTCATGCCCACCTGCTGTCGTCTCCTGACACTTATCGAAAGACCAGCGAAACTCCACCGCCTGTCCTCTCTCTTTGATCTGATCTTCAATCTCCCTCACCTTGGCACGAACCTGAGAAACATCACATCCCTTTAGATGAAGTGCTGCGATCAGATGAAGTGCCAGTAGACCAGATCACGTCAAATCAAGAAGTCAAACCTGCTGGTTAAAGCTGCTGTTGCCCCCCGGCATGGGCAGGTTCGAGGGGGCGATTGGCAAGAGGTCTAATGGCGAGCCGGTCTTATTACGGCTATCTGTCAGAGAGTAGTGCCAGACCAGAGCGCTGGGACAACACAACACGATACTCTAAAGAGGGACAAACAGAATAAAACCAGCGTCAAGAGAAACTCAATGACTGGAATCAGACTAGAATATGCATGTTATTACCTGCAGCATGCAGCTGAGTCCAAACACCACGGGCCTGTGCTGGGGGCAGATGTAGAAGTCTGTGAAGGGGGTTTGGGGCTGGTTGCCCCCTGCAGGCTGGGAGGTTGGGGTCGGAGGCAGAGCGTTCCCTTGCTGTGCTGAAATGCCGTGGGCCGGGTGTCCGCCTGGACCTGGTCCGAGACTGCCATCGCTCAGCAGCAAATTGAGCCGGCGCGTGCAGAAATACGCCAGCCGTCTAGATAAGTAGGCTGACTGCACAAACTCTCCCGAGTACTGAATAAAATAACGACAGAGGTCAAAATAATCCAAACAACCATTTCTTTATGGCTTCTCTGCCCTGACATTGGGAGAAAATCTCTGGTAAAGTTGTGTTAAACTAAGCTGAAAGTATACTTTTATTGTTCATGTTTGATTGAGTAAAAATGGGTAAAGTTTATTTACAAAATTGGACATTGAGTCGCACTGGGTGGAATTTATATTTAATACATTGAGTTACAGACAATAAGGAGTATTTATGGCACTCGGAAAGAAATGCAAATGTTTTGACCGGGAACTGAAGGTACATTTCTAGTTTCAAAATGATTTGTTCTCCAGACATTCTTCTTTGAAAGATAAAATAACAGCTGAATGCAAAGTGAAACCACATTTGGTTTCTGGCCACTGAAAATGTGTACAGTTTGACATATTACTCCAGGAGCCATATTTAGATCCCAGTATCTCATACAAGGGCCTTAAAAATGAAGATGCCAAGAGGAAAGTTTGTACAGACCCTAAATCTAAAAGAGTATTAAGATATCCTTGATAGAGGTCTTTGAGTGACAGGCATGCAAACTTGGGAGAGAAAACTCAAGAAGTCCTTTTCCCCGTATTTGAACTGTCACTATCAGCATATAACACAACGAAGATTACTAAAGTTAACAGACATTACTAATATACATACCAATGTCTGTGTTTAAATAACAATGATGCTGACATCTTTCTGAAGTCATTTTACCATCTTGTAATTTGGCTCTGAATCTCAGGTGACAATTATCATTTTGACCCTGTTCTACTGGATTACTCCATAAATATACATCCATGAGTCATGACATTTCATATTTTGGCTCTTTTCTTCATTTATTTACTTTCACTATAATTTTTTTTTAACAAACTCAAAAATGAGCCAGGGACCCCTGGTTGAGTTGGCATGGAATGACTCAAACATTAACTGAATAATAAAATAAATACATGTATTAATAATTAATTATCAATTTAATGCATTAATAATTAATTTATAAATATATATATATATATATATATATATATACACACACACACATTTTATTTCAGCTAGTTGCCAAGGCAATATTTCTCATATTTAAAATATAAAAATAACTAAAACAATAAACTAAAACTTAAAAAAAACTATATAAAAAAACTACATTTTTAATGAAAACAGAAAATAAAAAAAAAGTATTCACAATAGAATTAATAAACTAGCATACCAATGATATTTAAATATCAGCCCAATAAACAATATTGCAATGTGTAAATTTAGTTGAAACATGTGCTCCATTTAAACACAAAAGGTCAGGGAGTAACTGACCTGTAACAGGATCGGCAGCAGGAACCGCAGAAGCTCATCCTCTCCAGGTCTGATCTTCTCAAAACACTCCAGCACCCAGGTGAGGAACTCGTGTCTGTCTAACATGCCGTCCTGTTACACATACACACAACACACAATAAACAATCCCATCAACATACACAAACACACTCCAGCACCCAGGTGAGGAACTCGTGTCTGTCTAACATGCCATCCTGTTACACATACACACAATAAATAATACACAACATACACAAACACACTCCAGCACCCAGGTGAGGAACTCGTGTCTGTCTAACATGCCGTCCTGTTACACATACACACAATAAATAATACACAACATACACAAACACACTCCAGCACCCAGGTGAGGAACTCGTGTCTGTCTAACATGCCGTCCTGTTACACATACACACAATAAATAATACACAACATACACAAACACACTCCAGCACCCAGGTGAGGAACTCGTGTCTGTCTAACATGCCGTCCTGTTACACATACACACAATAAATAATACACAACATACACAAACACACTCCAGCACCCAGGTGAGGAACTCGTGTCTGTCTAACATGCCGTCCTGTTACACATACACACAATAAATAATACACAACATACACAAACACACTCCAGCACCCAGGTGAGGAACTCGTGTCTGTCTAACATGCCGTCCTGTTACACATACACACAATAAATAATACACAACATACACAAACACACTCCAGCACCCAGGTGAGGAACTCGTGTCTGTCTAACATGCCGTCCTGTTACACATACACACAATAAATAATACACAACATACACAAACACACTCCAGCACCCAGGTGAGGAACTCGTGTCTGTCTAACATGCCGTCCTGTTACACATACACACAATAAATAATACACAACATACACAAACACACTCCAGCACCCAGGTGAGGAACTCGTGTCTGTCTAACATGCCGTCCTGTTACACATACACACAATAAATAATACACAACATACACAAACACACTCCAGCACCCAGGTGAGGAACTCGTGTCTGTCTAACATGCCGTCCTGTTACACATACACACAATAAATAATACACAACATACACAAACACACTCCAGCACCCAGGTGAGGAACTCGTGTCTGTCTAACATGCCGTCCTGTTACACATACACACAATAAATAATACACAACATACACAAACACACTCCAGCACCCAGGTGAGGAACTCGTGTCTGTCTAACATGCCGTCCTGTTACACATACACACAATAAATAATACACAACATACACAAACACACTCCAGCACCCAGGTGAGGAACTCGTGTCTGTCTAACATGCCGTCCTGTTACACATACACACAATAAATAATACACAACATACACAAACACACTCCAGCACCCAGGTGAGGAACTCGTGTCTGTCTAACATGCCGTCCTGTTACACATACACACAATAAATAATACACAACATACACAAACACACTCCAGCACCCAGGTGAGGAACTCGTGTCTGTCTAACATGCCGTCCTGTTACACATACACACAATAAATAATACACAACATACACAAACACACTCCAGCACCCAGGTGAGGAACTCGTGTCTGTCTAACATGCCGTCCTGTTACACATACACACAATAAATAATACACAACATACACAAACACACTCCAGCACCCAGGTGAGGAACTCGTGTCTGTCTAACATGCCGTCCTGTTACACATACACACAATAAATAATACACAACATACACAAACACACTCCAGCACCCAGGTGAGGAACTCATGTCTGTCTAACATGCCGTCCTGTTACACATACACACAATAAATAATACACAACATACACAAACACACTCCAGCACCCAGGTGAGGAACTCGTGTCTGTCTAACATGCCGTCCTGTTACACATACACACAATAAATAATACACAACATACACAAACACACTCCAGCACCCAGGTGAGGAACTCGTGTCTGTCTAACATGCCGTCCTGTTACACATACACACAATAAACAATACACAACATACACAAACACACTCCAGCACCCAGGTGAGGAACTCGTGTCTGTCTAACATGCCGTCCTGTTACACATACACACAATAAATAATACACAACATACACAAACACACTCCAGCACCCAGGTGAGGAACTCGTGTCTGTCTAACATGCCGTCCTGTTACACATACACACAATAAATAATACACAACATACACAAACACACTCCAGCACCCAGGTGAGGAACTCATGTCTGTCTAACATGCCGTCCTGTTACACATACACACAATAAATAATACACAACATACACAAACACACTCCAGCACCCAGGTGAGGAACTCGTGTCTGTCTAACATGCCGTCCTGTTACACATACACACAATAAACAATACACAACATACACAAACACACTCCAGCACCCAGGTGAGGAACTCGTGTCTGTCTAACATGCCGTCCTGTTACACATACACACAATAAATAATACACAACATACACAAACACACTCCAGCACCCAGGTGAGGAACTCGTGTCTGTCTAACATGCCGTCCTGTTACACATACACACAATAAATAATACACAACATACACAAACACACTCCAGCACCCAGGTGAGGAACTCATGTCTGTCTAACATGCCGTCCTGTTACACATACACACAATAAATAATACACAACATACACAAACACACTCCAGCACCCAGGTGAGGAACTCATGTCTGTCTAACATGCCGTCCTGTTACACATACACACAATAAATAATACACAACATACACATCCAGCACCCAGGTGAGGAACTCATGTCTGTCTAACATGCCGTCCTGTTACACATACACACAATAAATAATACACAACATACACAAACACACTCCAGCACCCAGGTGAGGAACTCGTGTCTGTCTAACATGCCGTCCTGTTACACATACACACAATAAATAATACACAACATACACAAACACACTCCAGCACCCAGGTGAGGAACTCGTGTCTGTCTAACATGCCGTCCTGTTACACATACACACAATAAATAATACACAACATACACAAACACACTCCAGCACCCAGGTGAGGAACTCGTGTCTGTCTAACATGCCGTCCTGTTACACATACACACAATAAATAATACACAACATACACAAACACACTCCAGCACCCAGGTGAGGAACTCTGTCTGTCTAACATGCCGTCCTGTTACACATACACACAATAAATAATACACAACATACACAAACACACTCCAGCACCCAGGTGAGGAACTCGTGTCTGTCTAACATGCCGTCCTGTTACACATACACACAATAAATAATACACAACATACACAAACACACTCCAGCACCCAGGTGAGGAACTCATGTCTGTCTAACATGCCGTCCTGTTACACATACACACAATAAATAATACACAACATACACAAACACACTCCAGCACCCAGGTGAGGAACTCGTGTCTGTCTAACATGCCGTCCTGTTACACATACACACAATAAATAATACACAACATACACAAACACACTCCAGCACCCAGGTGAGGAACTCGTGTCTGTCTAACATGCCGTCCTGTTACACATACACACAATAAATAATACACAACATACACAAACACACTCCAGCACCCAGGTGAGGAACTCATGTCTGTCTAACATGCCGTCCTGTTACACATACACACAATAAATAATACACAACATACACAAAAACACTCCTCCTTTGATCAATTGTAACAGTGCGCAGTACGGCATTACAAGTGATAGTATCGATTTGGGAGATATATTAAAAATATGATTTTCTCTAGCTCACTTAAATCCTTTTAGAAGACTTGGGATCCTTTTTGGACTATATTAAAGGCCTACCTTTTGCACCTGTAACTGGCATTGTTTCTTTGTTGCGCACACTTACAAACCGACAGCCCTCTGTATTACACGAAGACAGCAGCACTGCATCTGTAAATCAAACAGGGCCCGCCTACCTGAAACATGAACATGGCCAGTTTCTCGTTGTACTCCCACTGTTTCATGGCGGTTTCCACCTCAGCAGGAGGAGCGGGCAGAGGAGACCCACAGCCCTGGCTGGGAGACTGCCTGTAAAACTCTGCCACCTTCTGCAGCTGCTCCCACAGGTATTTAGTAATTATCTGAGTCCATTCTGCAGAAGCCAGATAAAACCAGTGAGGCATTGCAGCACAAAGCCCAACAACAGAGGACGTTTTATCTTCATTCACCGATTAAATGTTCAATAGACAATGTATGTTCATTAGAGACAAATGCACAATAACCACACTAACCTATGCAGGGGTCAATGAC
This sequence comes from Schizopygopsis malacanthus, assembly GCA_027474115.1. NCBI lineage: Eukaryota > Metazoa > Chordata > Actinopteri > Cypriniformes > Cyprinidae > Schizopygopsis > Schizopygopsis malacanthus. The sequence goes on from CM049878.1 coordinate 27,611,964, forward strand.
ATGCCTCTTCTTCACCTTGGTTTCGGTTATGGCAGCGTGATACGCACATGTCATTTTAATCATCCAAGCAGATCGCATCACCGGCACAGAGTACTTGGCAAGGTAGCCAAACACTTCCTCTTTCTTGCTGAAGATGGGAACCTAGTGCACACACACACAGCAATTAGTCGAACGCAAAAGCCAAGATTAAAAACCATTTGAGCTTGTAATGTGTGGCTCAGTGGTAGAGCATTGTGTTAGCAGCGCAAAAGGTTGTGGGTTCGATTCCCAGGGAACACATACTAAAGAAAATGTACAGCCTGAATGCAATTGTAAGTCGCTTTGGATAAAAGCTAAATGCATAAATGTAATGTGAAATGCAGGAATGCTTAGAAGATTTTGTGTGCTGTTAACAGCACGTTCTGGATCCGTTCAGAGTTTATACACAGCAGAATGGCCAACCTTTTTAGCGAGCTGAGTTAAGGGTTTGGTCCCGGACAAGTCTGTGAACCAGTTATTGATGGAGCTCTGTGACCGCGCTGTGACGAGCCAGAAGTTGTCCTTCTGATTGACCTGCGGCTTCCTCTTGCCAGTGTCTGGAAATGTGTTGCAGCGTAACTTCTCCGCAATGATGCTGCTGAAGTTTGAGCTGATCTGCAAGGCAGAAGATAACAGGAATACGAATGAGGATGGTGGGTTGGTTGGGGTTTTAACACCGTGCCAGCTTCCTTGGTCATTTTCATAACGAGTAACAAGTAGAAATAGTATAAAAGGGCCATTTAAAAAACATATTACTTAGTTTATTTTATATAAATGTATCCATTCATGCATTATCATAAAATCATTTTAAGGCTCCATATAATCATCTGTATACTTGTTTCATTAATTAGCTATTTATATTTTGTTATTTGTATATTATTTTCCAGTGTTGCTTAGTCTTATGATTGCGTGTTTTTAGGGGATATTTGTCTTCATGAGTAAGAGATATGTTTTTAACATCACAGGACGCTGTTGTGAAGCAGTAATTTTCCATTGCTATAGCTTGTGGTATAACAACGCTTGTTGGATTTGTGCGGGTCTGAGCACTGAAACATGCACAAATAAGATTATTTAATAAACTCTGATAATTGTTTACCATCATTACATTATCTCCTGCTTTTGCTCTTCTCTGGCTTTACTCAGTAGACTGACTGAAGATTAAATATAGTTTTGGGTACCAGACAACTCAAAAAAAAAGTTATGAAACACTTTTCAATATCTGTGATATTGAATATCTGTAAGGCTCCATTTGTTTGTTCCTTGTGATACCACAATGACCAGATACCCGATACAAACAGACAAAAAATGTATTTTACAATTTGTAAAAGAATGAGGATTTGACTGATGATAAAATACAAGCATGCAGATAACCTCTGCGCTGATAATCTTACCTTTGAAGGGTTGAAATTGACATTTTTAGCGCTGCCATGCTCATCGCCTGAAACAGCTGGCTGGTTGTTAAATCCTTGCTTGACGTTCAATGCCGTCAACTCATCCTAACCATGAGAGAGTGATAGTTTCAGTTATTAAATGACTCATGCATGCACATCCCATTCTCATTTCATTGTGCTGGAGGGTTAATCAAACGCCAGAGACATAATCACTAATGAACTCTCAAAATGCATCAAGACGGCAAACACTGAACCTGCAGGTGCCATTATAAGACATCACATGCAATACTGAAAAATACGACTTGTGATGCACTCTATATAAAGAAACAGATATTCAAATATACTTTCATATGTATTTTCTGTTTGCTGACAACTGAGACTGTGTCCAGCTAAACAGCACCTGAAGGCATTCTAGGCACGTACATCATTTATTTGTTTCCTTTGCATGAATAGATCATTAATGTGCAAAATGCTTTACGAACCCATGATACTCAGACATGTTGCCTAGCTAACGTTAGACGGCTTGCTAGGTTTTAAAACGCATCCATGAGAAACACATCAATTCAACAGATGCTGTCAACAAACATCCACATCCCGACTGTACTACAGTACTAACAGGCTATTAGGATTGTTTACATCTTTAGTATTTACTTGCAAGAGATATAGCTTTATTTATTTATTAAAATATATAAAATAATGATTAATAACGGTTGTAGATTTCATGTGAGGCCCTTTTAAATGGCACTGTAACGATGAAAGGGCTTTAAATAAAGCACGGTAAATACAGATTCTCAAATCATTTTTAAAGCTGGGTTTCACAAATAAAATGACCCTTTCCAACTCTTAAACCATCTGTAATAACAACCACAGATGAAAACCGAAATAATTTGAGGCATAAGTGTTGTTTTAATGTCCAGCTAAGCGAGCCGTTGGTTTCATTGTTATTGGCCGTTAGCTGACGGCGGGGCCTGATCTCAACAGCCCTGAAAAACACACTTTAATTCGCTATTTAAATATTAAATGTCGCTACAGAGGAAGATAGAAAGTCGTCTAACCTCCTTTTGCTTCGGGTCCTGCGGATAAACGTCCGGAGGACCGAGTCTGGGCCGTTTAAGAGGCCTGTGTTCGTAGCTCAGAATGCCGAAGGCAGCCATCATTCCCGCGGCATGTCAGCCGGTGTGTGGCCGATCCTGAGTGCTGCTTCAGCGGCTAGAGCTCCGGTGCTTCACCCGCTGCTTCCGCTCCGACGAGAATGACGGGTAAATACGAGACAACATAAAAGTCCCTCCAGTACAACAAATAGAGCTTATTTGATGCAATTCTTTATTTGCAATCTTTAGAAAAACGAACATGTGAGGGCAATAACATAACTTAAATGAAATAAATATATAATAAAAAACAAAGACAATTAATAAAATAGGAAAAGCAGTACGAAATTCGCATGTCTATAACAAGTACAAATAGTGACAAATAATTCAAATAATATATTTAAGGTTTCAAAATAATTTACTGTTTTTTTATTTCTTGTTTATTTTAATTTCTATTTTAAAATGAGTACTTTTTTCACTGCCCGTTTTCATTTGTGGATGAAGAATTTTCCCTATATAATGAGTACATTCACTATATACCATATTGTTTTAACTGTATGCTCAAAACAAACTTAGAGTTGCAAGTCAATCTTGGTATTTTGTTTAACAAAAAAAGCCAAATCACATCAAAATCATTTTATATAAATACAATGAAAAAATAAATGGACAATACTCTGTTTCCTCTTTACAGAAAGCACACTTCAAGTCAATGTCTTTACAAAACTGTACAGGATAAATATGATGGACAATCTTAAATGACACCTAATTTTATTTGTGATACAAAAACATCTGGAGATCTTAAAGGCCTCTTCCAGTTGGCATCTTGAAATTGTGATCTCCAAAAACCAATGGCTAAAGGAAGACTAGTAATTAGGCATTTATACTTGTTATATCAGGAGGTCCCCTTGTGGTTTATTCACTTTGTGCTGTTTTTGATTAATGATCATATTAGCAAATGAAAAATGCTTTTGAAGTTTACTGTTGAGGATGATACAAGTCCTAAGTGAGTGTCATGGATGAGGAGTTATATTTCATACATAATGTTTATATAACGTTTGTCTTTATATAATGTCTGCCATGTCAAAAAAAAGTCCAGACAGGTAAATAACGTATAATTATAAACCACATGACTCATGACTCTGACAAAAGCTATTAAAACACACACACACACACACACACACACGTGTCACACACACACACACACACACACACACACACACACACATGCTGGTTTTTATAAGGAGTTATATGGGGACTTTCCATAGGCATAATGGTTTTTATACTGTACAAGCTGTATTGTGCTATTGCCCTACACCTACCCTACACCTAAACTTAGCCCTCACAGGAGACGGTGCATTTCTACTTTCCCTCAAAAAAACGCCAGACACTGGTATGATTTATAAGCGTATTAAATTATGGGGACACTAAAAAATGTCCTCATAAATCACCTTCTCCTTGTAATACATATGTCATGACCCATGTCATTATACAAATTTGTGTCCTCATAAACCACATAAACACCCACACACACACACACACACACACACACACACACACACACACACGCACACACACACACACACACACACACACACACACACAAAATGTATAAATCAAATCTTTATTCAGTAAAGCATTTTTATAACAATCATAAAACAAGTGTTCTTAAAACAACTACAAAACTATAATCTCTGAATCATAAAGAAGGCAACTCTTAATGATGAGCATTTCTGAGTTTATGAACCGATTTCTCTTCATCTTGATATTTCCAAGATAAATATCTAAACAGATACTGCATGGTATGTATATATATATATATATATAGATAGAGAGAGAGAGAGAGAGAGAGAGAGAGAGAGAGAGAGAGAGAGAGAGAGAGAGCGAGAGAGAGAGAGAGAGAGAGAGAGAGCGAGAGAGAGAGAGAGAGAGACAGAGAGAGAGAGAGAGAGAGAGAGAGAGTTATAGACCCAAATTCTTGCATAGTCATCATTAGATACCTAAATGTGCAATTTCCATCCTGAAAAAATAAAAACAACCAAGTCATCCGTTCCTGAAGAGATCACACAGTGTAGTCTTGATATAGTACAGGCACTCTTTAAGAATGAATGAGATATTTAGCATTAATATCGTCCCAGCCTCCACATCTGCATGAAACTACCTTGATTTCAAACATAAATGAAAGTCTCTTTAGATTTCATGAATCCTCTGAGAATATAATCAACCCAGCATAATCAAAAACATCACAACGGATGTTACACAGAAATATGCACTTAGAATATAAATAAGAACAGCAACGTCTCGTTGAATTATTGCAAGACACTAAAACACTATGTGCACAATGCTTTTGAGAGATATCTGTTAAATATGAAACAGCAGAGGCACACAACTTACACAGCATGAGTAACAATGAAAGCACAATACAAAAACATTATAATAAACATAACAGGTTTTGTGCTGATGTCTGGAATGATTGATATGTGTGACTGATCTGAACGTCATCTTTGGTTGGATTCATATGTCTGAAAATATCAGATACAAATAAGGCAAGTCAACGGGTTACCTTACTTTATACTTTTATAAAGCAGAACGAAATACATTATTAGTGTGCAAAATGTACTTCTACCAAACACAGGCAGAAGGGAAACCCTTCAGACTGACTCCAGATCATTCAGCCGGGGAACACAAATAAAGTGCCGTTCCCAAGACTTCATGAACACTATATAGTCTCTCTGTGTGCTAACTATAACGATATCACCGTCTTAACATACAACAGACAAACCGATAACCTCAGTTTGAGCAGCTTGGAGGATTCAATCTGGTGTGAATCTTCTCTCTCTGTGTCTCTGTGTCTTGTGTCTTCTTCTTAGGAGTGACTAAACGTTTCTTCTGCTGCCGCCATCATGGCACGGAAACATGAGCTTTCATCGGCCAGCAGGCTTGAAGGGGTGTCAAACTCCAAAATCTGTGTCAAAGACAACAAGAAGTCACATGAACACGACTTTGACTTACTGTATATTATCCACACTGTATATATAGGCAGTATTTTGACCCAAAATATCAAACCAAGTGCAGTCTCTAAACAAATGACATGTTATTTAGATGTTATATTACTCGCTTTACTGTTCTGAGTCAGTTATTCTACACATGAAACGACTTCATCAGATAAATACAAAGCACTTTGAAAACATAACACTGTTACATTTATGCATTTAGCAGATGCTTTTATGTTGAACATTACTGTTGAACATTTAATTGCAACTGCATATGTTAATGTTATCTCTCTATGTATATGCACTGCAGATATAGAATTACATGTTTAACACAATTATGTGTTTATTGTGACATTTAACTAATTCATTATGCTGATATTTGTACAGCCTGCACCTTTGGGTCTGATTATCACATTAATTATAAACATGAACGATGCAAATTCTTCACACTTTAGCTTATTTTGTACATCTATACTTTTATAATTTAAAGCACAAACTTGTGTTTTGTGGATGTTTTCCTCTACAATGTGTGATTGAGCTGTTTCTTATAAACGCCACTTGGTTTAATGCGTTGTTGTCTATGCATTTAAACATAATGGTGAGCGATATTGACAAAAAACGATCTCCATATTTTTAGGGGATTTTGCTGATATAAGACAATATTTAGCTGTGTGTGTTTTTATGCTAGTAACTTAGGCCTGTCGTGACTCCCAAGTTTTTCATATTCATATTATTCGATGTGTGAATATTAGTTCACAGAAATAACATGTTCATTAAGATGTGATATTGGTCACCTTACAGTAAGTTGATTACAGTTGTCACCGGTTTGTTTGTTTGTTTTTCAGAGTGAGTGATAGTCTACATGTCAGCTTCCACACTGTTGATACTAGCTGACATTCATCGCTCACCCCGCTCATAGCTCGTGTCTGAACTGTTACTGTATGCTCGTCATTAAACCCACCTGCCCCCGGTCCAGGACCATGATCCGGTCACAGTTCAGCACAGTGTTCAGGCGATGGGCGATCACGAGCGTGGTGCAGCCCCTGAACGAGGTGCGAATCGTGTGCTGTATGAGGCGGTCTGTCTCGGTGTCAATAGCAGCCGTTGCCTCGTCTAACAGCAGGATCTGAAACACACACACACACACACATCTGTTTAATGCCCAGTTGCTGTTTTAATGAACTTCTAGACTCCGTGAAATGGTTTGAAGAGCAGTTTATCTTCTTCTAATTGACACTGTGGCAGGACACATCGAAAGGCTTGTCTCGTCATGTTTAAAACAGCCAATAGTCACATGATTTATGATCAAGTAAATACAAAAATGATTCAGTAAAAACATGTTTATTATTTAAACTGTAACATTGTATAAATCAGTGGTTCTCAACCAAGAGACCTCAGCAAACTCTTAAGAGGATCTTACAATGACTTAAAATAAGCCAAAACAACTAATAATAAGATATTTATTAATTTACCCCCTCAACAACGGTTTTGTTTGAAGAAACAGGATTTCCACCGTCCCGGAAAACCCAGAAATATGAGACTGTCTCACTTTAAAAGTGATTTCTACTTCTTTCTAAATAAATTAATTACAAATAAAACAAACCTTTAAAATCCATAGGGTTATTAATAATGAAAACACATTTTTTTCTAGTCATGCAAGCTCAAAAATAGAGTAGAAACTGTGAGTAAAAATATGTTTAAATCACAAATTAAAGGAAATAGTCATGTAAATCCATTGGCTAAAAATAATGGCATCCTTGAAAAATATTCAGCTCCTAAATCTTTTAGAATCCTGTAATTATTTTAATTAAAATCATTTTAAGTCACAGAGACGAGGAGTGCACATAGTTGAGAACACACACCTAGTGTCGGGGTCTTTTGATATTTTTGTGCAAAATGTGGGGTCTTGAAGTCAAAACATTGAGAAGCACTGGTCTAAATATTTACTGAAGAGACTTACATATCTGTGTCACTGACATAATTCATGTATTCTATGTAAACTGTGCTGTACAGAGCGTTACATCGTGTCTCATTCTCAAATCATTGCACATATTGTGCAAAGCGTCCCATGTCTACATTATCAACAAGATAAGACTGGAACGAACTCTACACTTGTGCTTTTTCAATAGTCCTTCACTGTCTGCCATGTGGTGGCAATGTTTCACCACTTTACACCAGTGCTTCTCAACAGCGATGAATGCAAATAATATACTGCAACTAACCATATCATCAAACATAGCCCAAGCAGCGGAATAAACCGGTTTGTCCATTTTAAAGGGGGAGACGAAAGCTGTAACTTTACTTGTTGATAATATTTTAGCACAAAATCTCTTTCTTGATAGGGGCTAGTCAAATTAGCCAGATGCCAACAATACACACTCGTCAACACTTGAAGTAGATCAAAACCTTTCATCAAAGTTGTCCTAAAACCTAAATGCGCTCAAGGTTCAAGGTTTCTTTATTTGTCACGTAATAAATTATACAGGGTATAATCAGAAGTGAAATGTAATCGAATCAGGTCCGCTCAGAGGACAGTGCAAAAGAATAACAAATAAAAATGATATAAAGTAACACAACACAAGAGCATAAATACTTATTTTCCACCATAATTTGCAAATAAATTCTTTAAAAATCCTACAATGTGATTTTCTGGATTTTTTTTTCTTATTTTGTCTATCATAAGTTGAGGTAACCTATATGAAAATCACAGGCCTCTCTCATCTTTTTAAGTGGGAGAACTTGCACAATTGGTGGCTGACTAAATACTTTTTTGCCCCACTGTATATGGTAAAAAAAGAGAAATAAGAGTCAAATGTGCAATGAAATAAAAAGTGCAAAACAATAAGATGTGCAAAAAACAATAAGATGTGCAAAAAACAATAAGATGTGCAAAACTATAAGATGTGCAAAAAACAATAAGATGTGCAAAAACAATAAGATGTGCAAAAAACAATAAGATGTGCAAAAAACAATAAGATGTGCAAAAAACAATAAGATGTGCAAAAAACAATAAGATGTGCAAAACAATAAGATGTGCAAAACAATAAGATGTGCAAAAAACAATAAGATGTGCAAAACAATAAGATGTGCAAAAAACAATAAGATGTGCAAAACAATAAGATGTGCAAAAAAACAATAAGATGTGCAAAACAATAAGATGTGCAAAAAACAATAAGATGTGCAAAAAACAATAAGATGTGCAAAAAACAATAAGATGTGCAAAATAATAAGATGTGCAAAAAACAATAAGATGTGCAAAACAATAAGATGTGCAAAAAACAATAAGATGTGCAAAAAACAATAAGATGTGCAAAAAACAATAAGATGTGCAAAACAATAAGATGTGCAAAAAACAATAAGATGTGCAAAACAATAAGATGTGCAAAAAAACAATAAGATGTGCAAAACAATAAGATGTGCAAAAAACAATAAGATGTGCAAAAAACAATAAGATGTGCAAAAAACAATAAGATGTGCAAAATAATAAGATGTGCAAAAAACAATAAGATGTGCAAAACAATAAGATGTGCAAAAAACAATAAGATGTGCAAAAAACAATAAGATGTGCAAAAAACAATAAGATGTGCAAAAAACAATAAGATGTGCAAAAAACAATAAGATGTGCAAAAAACAATAAGATGTGCAAAAAACAATAAGATGTGCAAAAAACAATAAGATGTGCAAAAAACAATAAGATGTGCAAAAAACAATAAGATGTGAAAAAAACAAAAACAATAAGATGTGCAAAAAACAATAAGATGTGCAAAAAACAATAAGATGTGCAAAACAATAAGATGTGCAAAAAACAATAAGATGTGCAAAACAATAAGATGTGCAAAAAACAATAAGATGTGCAAAATAATAAGATGTGCAAAAAACAATAAGATGTGCAAAAAACAATAAGATGTGCAAAAAACAATAAGATGTGCAAAAAACAATAAGATGTGCAAAAAACAATAAGATGTGCAAAAAACAATAAGATGTGCAAAAAACAATAAGATGTGCAAAAAACAATAAGATGTGCAAAAAAAACAATAAGATGTGCAAAAAACAATAAGATGTGCTAAGGCTCGTGTCTTAGGACAATAAGATGTGCAAAAAACAATAAGATCCACTGCAAAACAATAAGATGTGCAAAAAACAATGATGTGCAAAAAACAATAAGCGTGTGCAAAAAACAATAAGATCCTGGCCAAAAAACAATACAGTTCCTGGTGCAAAAAACAATAAGATTACATGTTTCAAAAACAATAAGATGTGCAAAACAATGATGTGCAATGAAAAAAACAATAAGGACTTTTGTAAGATGTGCACAGTGGCAAAACAATAAGTTGCAAAACAATAAGATTGCAAAAAACAATAAGTAAAAAACAATGTACATAAGATGTGCCAATAAGTGCAAAACAATGGAGAGCAAAAAACAATAAGTTGCAAAAACAAGATCAAAACAATGATCAAAAAACAATAAGATGTGCAAAAAACAATAAGATGTGCCAATAAGTTACAATAAGATGTGCAAAAACAAGATTGCAAAACAATGTGTCAAAAACAATAAGATGAAAAAACAATAAGATGTGCAAAAAACAATAAGAGCAAAAACAATCAAAAAACAATGGCAAAAAACAATAAGATGTGCACAATAAGATGTGCAAAAAACAATAAGCAAAAAACAATAAGCAAAAAACAATGTCAAAAACAATAAGATGTGCAAAAAACAATAAGATGTGCAAAAAACAATAAGATGTGCAAAAAACAATAAGATGTGCACTGAGAAAAACAATAAGTTCTAAGATGTGCAAAAAACAATAAGATGTGCAAAAAACAATAAGTTAAAAAACAATAAGATGTGCCAATAAGTCACAATAAGATGTGCAAAAAACAATAAGATGTGCAAAAAACAATGAAAAAACAATGATGTGCAAAAAACAATAAGTGAAAAAACAATAAGATTGCAAAAACAATAAGATGTGCAAAAAACAATAAGCAAAAAACAATGGCAAAAAACAATAAGATGTGCACAATAAGATGTGCAAAAAACAATGGAAAAAACAATAAATCAACATGTGACTAAAGCACAGCTACTCCGAAGCCAATACGAAGTCAGACTTTGGGAAATCAAATACTCACCATGTCCTTAATGTGTGTTTTCTCCAGAGCTTCCCAGATCTGTGCATCTGTATACTGATCCCAGGGATCCAGATTTGATCTGTTGGTGATGTAAGCAACGTAGTCAACATAATCTGACCCTGTGCACCATTCATCGAGTGGATGTTGTTCTTAAGGAACAAAAAATTGTCTCATCAAAATGCAATAACTTGCTCTACTTCTGAAATGATGCAGTTCAAAAGTGTTTTTAAAGACGTCTCTTCTGCTCACCAAGGTTGCATTTATTTGATCAAATATACAGAAACAAACAGTAATATTGTGAAATCTTATTACAGTTTAAAATAAGTGTTTTCTGTTTGAATATATTGTAAAATGTCATTTATTTCTGTGATGCAAAGATGAATTTTCAGCAGTCTTCAGTGTCACATGATCCTGTGAAACTTTTTCTGGATTCTTTGTAAGTACAAATTTTAAAAGAACAGCATTATTAAAAGTATATATATTTTTTGTTAACAATATAAGCCTTTAGTTAAGCCTGTATCGATTTAACACATCCTTGCTGAATAATTCTTTCAAAAGAAAAAAGAAAACGTACTGAACGCAAACATTTGAACAGTCATTGAATAGAGTTACAAAGGATTTCTATTTTGAATAAATGTTGTTCTTTAACTTTTTATTTATCAAGGAATCCTGAAAAAGTATCACAGGTACTAAAAACAATTAAGCAGCAAAAAACTGTTTTCAATACTGATAATAAATCAATATATTAGAATGATTTCTGAAGATCATGTGACACTGTAATGATGCTGAAAATTCAGCTTTGATCACAGATATTAATTCGATTTTAAAGTATATTAAAACAGAAAACTGTTATTTTAAATTGTAATGATATTTCACAATATTACAGTTTTTTAATTTTGATGAAATAAATGCAGCTTAAATGTGACCCTGGAGCACAAAATCAGTCTTGAGTCGCTGGGTATATTTGTAGCAATATCCAGCAATACATTGTATGGGTCAAAATTATACATTTTTCTTTTATGCCAAAAATCATTAGGATGTTAAGTAAAGATCATGTTCCATAAATATATTTTGTAAATTTCCTACTGTAAATATATCAAAACTTAATTATTGATTAGTAATATGCATTGCAAAGAGCTTCATTTGGACAACTTTAAAGATGATTTTCTCAATATTTAGATTTTTTTGTCCCCCCTCAGATTCCAGATTTACAAACAGTTGTATCTTAGCAAACAAATATTGTCCTATCCTAACAAACCATAAATCAATGGAAAGCTTATTTATTCAGCTTTCAGATGATGTATAAATCTCAATATCGAAAAATGGACCCTTATGACTGTTTTTTGTGGTCCAGGGTCACAAATGATCATTAGAGCCTTCTTTAAAAACATTACAAATCTAACTAATCCAAAACAGTTTATATAATACCCCTTTTCTAATCCAATCAATCCTAGATGGATAAAACTTAGTCCTACTTTTGTCTTGTTTGTTTCCATTGAAGTACCAATGCAGTGGTGTATATTTTTTGTAGTGAGTATACTGTGATTTCTTTCCTTCCCAGCCTCAAATTCCAGAGCAGCCTTAAACCACACTCAAACAAGGCTCTACGCTTACTACTATTTTTAGGAATTTCTAGATAAAAAAAAAAAAATTTGGGTCACAGTAAAAAAAAAATCAGGAGCACCTTTCCTCAGAAAAAAAATGTGCCTTCCCATTACCCACTCCTCAAAGTTACAAGGAAATTAATCTAACTTTATTTGTGACCTTTCATGTCAAATTTTAAGATTTTTTTCAACATTTCTAATTAAAACAATGCAATAAGAGGAATAGGTTACAGATCAAATAAAAGCATTATTAATTAAATACATTTGCACTACAGAAGAGGCACAGAAGAACACGAAAGTGCAAAATTTAATGAGGCTTGTTTTCTTCATACATTCATGTTGAGATTAATGTTTTAAATAACAATTTTTAATATAGATTATTTTTAAATAACTGAAATTATACTTAAAAATGAAACTAAGACCCGTGGCGGCATTACTGATTTTATCACTGCATTAATTCAATTGATCGTTCGAACGGCTTTTGCAAAGCGGGTTGCATCCCAAAGTCTAATCCACCCTATCTGCAAATGGTAAAAATGACTAATATCACTTTAGGATGGATAGTATGCACATTGGAATTAAGTGACTATCTTTTGAATGAGTAATTGCTGAAAACAAGAGATTCAATAAACGAAACAATTTTTTGAATGGAGATGTGCAGCGGCTTTGTGAGTTTATTTGAAACTATTTTAGAAAATAGAGCCTCCTTGATAGTCAGACAATAATCACTAAATATTAACTTTTTGAGTTTTTTCTTATATGCCGTTATATGACAACGTTACTCTACCACGCAAAGGGGGAATGGCTGTTTACCAGAAATAAGACGGCCTCGTTTTCTGTACCGCGTAAAGTATCAGCCAGGGCCGTCAGAGACCTTTGGAGGGGCAGCTAAAATATAAAAGGGGCAAAAACAAGCAAATAGGGCTTGCACAAAATTTAACAGCAGTGTTTTCCTTGCTGAACGCGTATTGATGCGGACATTACAAATAAAAGTAAAAGTATGAATAGATTTTAGTCTAATTAAAATACCAGACCCTTCCACCCCCATGATTTTCCCCTCAAAAGCACGAACGAAGTGAACACATGCACCTTGTTTATGGTGCTGCTGCCGTGTACAAAGTGGCGTTTGCTGCAGGCTAAACACAGCGATTAAACAAAAGCTGTGCGATATGTTCTCTTCACGTTGTTCTTGTAAAATAATAATAATGATAAGTAAACAAGCCCACTCCGCTGAGAACCCCACTTCTTAAGCAATCCAATATTGAAGTGGTGCCTGAGCGCGAGGGATCGTTCTAGGTCGTCATGGATATGTGGGTGATTTTATTTACGGCTAAATTATTAATCATTAATTTACTAATAGTTAGATTGGGCAGGCCTACAGAAGGGTGTTTAATAAAATAAAATAAATAAAAAAATTGCCTTGACAAAAGGGCACTTTGGGCAAAGGGGCAGGTGCTCAAGCACCCTCCGCCCCCCCCTTATTTCCTGTCATCTGTTTGCAGCAGCAGCTTCAGGGACAGGCTCTTATGAAAACTGAAAGGGGGTTTCGTTTCACATTTATTAGAATTAAAGTACTAATCGCAACAGAAATACGGCGTGTTATCAGAAAGACGGTGCTTCGCAACACAGACTTGTTTATGTAAGTGAAATCTGTCACAAAACGGTTGTTACGCATCTTTTTTTATTTACGTAAATCCTTGTCCTTCCCTAGTGGGTATACGGCGTTCCTGCGTATCACGTAGACTACACCACTGTGCATATGTGACTCTTTGTAGTGAAATGGGTCGCATCATTTTGACTTCATGACTTTTGAAGTCTTGGTAAAGTGACGTGGACCGTACCTGACAGTACCAATGAAAAGAACCGGTTCTTGGGGGATGACTGACAGCTTGCTCCTCAAGTCCTCCAGACCGATGCGAGCGATGTCGACACCATCAATGATGATTGATCCTCGGCTGAGCTCCGCTAGTCTGAAGAGTGCGACGCCCAGTGAAGATTTCCCTGAAGAAACAACCCACCTGTGTCACAATCTATTTCCTCCACCCGCAGTACAGACCAACACAAACAACATCAGACAGACAGACAGGCGTACCTGAACCCGTTCTGCCAACTATCCCTACGGTCTCCTCTGGAAGCACACTAAAGGACAGATTCTTCAGGACCAGAGGAAGGTCATCCCGGTATCGCATTTCCACATTCTGGAAGGAGATCCGTCCTTCTTCTGGCCAGCTGGAAGCAGAAGCGGAGGAGCCGCAGATCTGCCGAGGACCTTCGCTTTCCAGGTTCTGAGTGAATAATGATTATCTGCATTATTATGAATGAAAGCGCATTAGAAACCTGAATGTGTGAGGCTTCTGGTGTCATTCACTTCTAGTTAGCTGTACAAAATAGTCTGTTATACTGCTTGATATGACTATTTGTTATCATATTATTTCAATGTATAATTATAAACACACTGGTTTGTGGCAGGGATGTGCGAGACCTATTTTTTTTTGCACCTATTTGTTTTGATTTGTATTTGTTCGAAGGCTTGTTTTACTACCAGTTATGCAGGACAACAGTTTTTACTGGTTTAGGGGATAAATTATGAAAATAAAACGTACTTGATGACAACAATAGTTGCTATATCAAAATCCTTACGAATAAAATCCCTGTAAATAATGCATAGCTGCAGTACACGATTTGTCATATTTACAGGTACTTTACATGCATGAGAAATGTGATCAAACAGCAAATGAAAGTCTGGTTTGGTGAACTGATTCAAATAGTTCACTAAAAAGAATCGGTTCAAACGAATGATTCGTTCGTGAACTGAACATGACTCTGGACTGTTTGTCTGAGGCTCTGGATTACAGGGTGTAAATAATGTTCAGTTTCTTGCACAGACTGGTTGTTTCACTCCATAAGACCTCAGTATATATCATCAGGAGACACGGGTATTCATTTTGTGCTTATTTTTATTTTCAAAAACAGGCAGCTGCTGACTTGACTATGAATCACCGATGACCACGGTTTCAGCTAAAACCCTTCTTTACTGTTCTACCTACATGTACATCTTGGATAGCCTGAGGGTGAGTAAATTAATAGCAAGTTTTCATTTTTGGGTGAACTATCCCTACACAGTGTACAGTGATCATAGTGCAAGGCAAGCACATCGACTGTAGGCTATATGACCTATTTTAGCTGTTGACTGTTTGATTCATAGAGTAAACAAGCTGTTTTTAAATGGATCAAATCGTTTTTTTTATACTCACAGTTACTTATCTATAGCACCTTACTTTTGCATTGCAAAATAAGCTGGATACTTTGTTCTTCAGGACTCAGCGAGACCATTATTGGCTTCATTAATCACTGTAAAATGCTCTCCGCCACTTGGGCGGCAGCTAACACAGCTGTACTGCTCTGCTTTGATAAGAGCCTCCTGAAACAAGCGGTGTCATACGCTATGTTCTGTCTGGCATTAAACGCGTGCCATGAAGCATGCTGAGCTCACTATGCAGCACGCTGACCGCTGGGCCCAGCCGCCTGTGCAAGAGCTGGTGTCTTTTGTGAGCTGTGTCAATTGAATAACAAACGGTTCGTCCCTTTCTATTTGCCATTGACACAACCAGCACACATGTGTCACAGGAGCTTCTACCTTTATGTAATGATTGATCCGCTCCACTGATGTAAAACGGGCTTCGGTCTCAGAAAGCAGCCTCACGGTGAACTGAAACAGGCCGGTTAGCTGGATGTGGGAAGGGAAAGAAAACGAGCAGTGAATAACAGCTGTGCAATATTAGCAATGTAAATCAACCACGGCACAGTAACGGTCCTGCCCTACAAGCTTCCCCTCTCATATACAGTGTGTGAGAGCGGCGCACCTGTACGGCGTAGGAGATGGCCAGACCGGCGTAGGCAGGAGAAATGTGGCCGTGCATGAAGACGATGAGGAGGGCGACGGTGGTGATGAGAGAAATACTGATGAGGTCCAGACGCACAGCCAGCCAGCGCATAGCACAGCTGAACAGATAGTGACACGCTTGATTTGTGTCGAGCAGGGCTTGATTCCTGGAGGAATATAACCAACATTTAGCCTTATTCAAGTTTATTCATAACATACTTCTAATCCTGTGTGTGTGTGTGTGTGTGTGAGAGTTTATACACACACACACACACACACACACACACACACACACACACACACACACACACACGCACGCACACGCACGCACACACACGCACACACACGCAACACACGCACACACACGCACGCACACACGCACGCACGCACACACACGCACGCACGCACGCACGCACGCACGCGCACGCACACACACACACACGCAAACACGCGCACGCACGCACACACGCACGCACGCACGCACGCACGCACGCACGCACGCACGCACACACACACACACACACACACACACACACACACACACACGCACACACACACACACAGACACGCACGCACGCACGCACAGCACACAGCACAGCACGCACACACACGCACGCACGCACGCACGCACACACACACACACACGACACAGATAGATAGAAAGAAGTCTCTTCTGCTCATCGTGGCTACATTTATTTGATTAAAAACTGTAATACTGTGAAATATTATTACAATTCAAAATACCTGTTTTCTATTTCAAATTTATATTGTAAAATGTACATTTATTTCTGTGATCAAAGCTGAACTTTCAGCATCATTACTCCAGTCTTCAGTGTCACATGATCTTCAGTAATTATAATAATATACTGATTTGTTGCTCGAAAATCATTTCTGATTATTAATTACAAAGGTCATTACAGTCACTTTTGATCAATATAATGCATCACTGTTGAATAAAAGTATTCATTTATTTTAAAAATCTTACCTTTTGAATGGTAGAGTATGTGTGTATGGATTATACCTTACAGTACATAATTATAATCTATCTATCTGTATTAAAATATAAGTATATAATACATTACCAACGTATTTATTTATTGTTACAGTTTTTATTTAAAGCTTAAACCTCTAAGTGTTTAATTTTCTTGAAGAGTATGTATGTTTCTTTAAAGTAAAAGTCTCTAGGTTCTGTATTTGTCATGGTTTTCTGATGCAATGTCATTTGTGAGTGTGACTTTTATTAACTTTGAGCAAACTTTCTGAGGCCACAGGTACATGCAGACCTCAAGTGAAGCTTCACTGCAGTGTTAGTTTCAGAGGAAAGTCATGGAGGGCGTTTCGTTGTCTGAACATTACCTGTGTATGAAGTCAGCGCCCCTGCCGTAAGCATAGATAGTGGACAGGCCTTGCAGACTGCTGGTGATATGAGAGGTGAAAGGGGACTGGCTGATATTTTCCAGCCGCTTCAGCTCACGAATGAGAACCCTTTGGGGAAGAAGGACAATCGGAAAAGTATATTTATATATATATATATTTCAGTCCCTGGTAAAAAGTCAGCCAGTCTTAGAATATGAATACGAGATTTGATCAAAGCTCTGGCTCATCTCATCTGCTTATCTGTGTGGCTCACAGAGCCGCCTGTGATGTGACGGGTTAGTGGCTTATGAGATGGAGACCCACAGGGGACGATAACGGTGAGACTGAGGGGATCTTCCAGGCATTTCTGCTTCTGAACGGATTGATACAGGGCTTTCTGGCTGTGACACGTCAGCGCTAACCGCTAACGCAGGCAGGACAGCAGAGTCAGGTCATTACTGATGAACAATCAGGCTGATTTCAGCTCGGAAGCGCATATATGAAAAAGGCATTGCGTGTGAATAATGTTCTTTTCTTAAAAAGAGGCCAAGTGAAGACGGACAAACATGCCCTTGACATGCCCTGTTATAACCATCATGTATTTACAATTATTTAGCAGTTTTCACTTTTACAATTACAAATAAACGGCAAGTAAAACATTGAATTAAACATGACATTTAGAAGTAGAAATGGCATGAAATAGCATTTATTGTAAAATATCTTATTATATTTTTCTCTAGTCTATTACAAACTTTTTACAGTCTTTGTATTATATATATATATATATGCAAATCTAAATATTAATATAATTATAAAATATATATAAAATGTAAATATTTATATATATATATATCATTTTTAATAACACACACACACACACACACATATATATATATATATAATTTTTTAACACACACACACACACACACACACACACACACACACACACACACACACACACACGTTGGTTTTTATGGTTTAAGGGGACTCTCCATAGGCGTAATGGTTTTTATACTGTACAAGCTATGTGCTATTGCACACCTACCCTACACCTAAACTTAGCCCTCACAGGAGATGGTGCACACTTTCCCTCACACTCTGTATGATTTATAAGCATTTTGAATTATGGGGACACAAAATGTCCTCACACCTTCTCCTTGTAATACCTATGTTATACACATTATACAAATTTGTGTCCTCATAAATCACACACACACACACGCACACGCACACGCACACGCACACGCACACACACACACACACACAAACACACACACACACACACACACACACACACACACACACTATATATATATTTATATCATTTTTAATTGTGAATAACACACACACACACACACACACACACACATAAATTAAACATTTAAATATTTACATTTTCAAATAATATAATTAGAACGTATTAATATATTTATATATATATATATATATAGGTTAATATATAAGAAAAAAATTCAATTTTAATTAAACAACTATATTACATAGAGAATATAGAAATAGTTTATTATCTTTATTACCTATTTGTGAAATGCTTTTCTTAAAAAGTGTGTATTTTAAAGTTTCTTAAAGGTTTGATGACTTTGTGCAAACCGTTGGAACACAGATTAGTTTATGAATCATCCGGAAGCTCTATATTTGGTTCTATTTTCTACAATGACACAGCTCAGCTATCTGTTTGACCCAATGAATCTGTAAGCCCAAACCTGGAGATGCGGTTGACGATGAAGAGGAACGCCCCTAAAGGAAAGATGGAGATCAGGAACCAGGGAAACACGGCGCCCACCATGCCCAGGCAGAACAGCACTAACGTCACGTTCTGGAGCAGCATTTCCGCTTGCATCGCCAGACGCACGTCAACTACGCAGAGGAAGAACAGAGCGAGACATCAAACCGCTTCCAGACGCCCCCGTCATCCTGCATTTGAAAGGATTGGTGAAGAACGATAGAGAGAGGTTCCTCACCCTCATCCATGTCCCTGGAGAATCGGTTGAGAATGCGTCCCAGGGGTGTTGTGTCGAAAAAGCGCATGGGGCTCAGAAGTAGAGTCTTAAATAGTTTATCATGCAGAACCGAGGCTGCCCGCACAGTGCACTGCAAAAACAACAAGACAATTAATAATGCATGCACCCAGACACAACCACAATGCTAATAAATGGGCCGGTGATTTAAAAAACCGACAACATTCTTTAGTTAAGGTCCATAAAGCACATAAAACAGGTCAGGGATGCACACAAACATTTAAACAGCCATAATAGCTGGATTTATATGAGAAAACCCTTGGCAAGCACACAGGAATGCATCTGCTCTGTAAGACCCAGTCTGAGACGTCACACACACTCCTCGGGACAACTAACAGCAACTAACCCTAACTAAACTAACTAACCCTAAACCTAACCAGAACAGCAAAGCAGCTTTTTTTTTTAATATATATATATAGCACATTTATACACAACTTAGAGTTGACCAAAGTGCTTTACAAAACAAAGTAAACAACAATACAACAGAGCAAAATTATAAAATAATAGAATCCCAGTAGATAGATACAAAAATCAAATCGATCAAGAAGATGAGATTTAAGCATAACTTTAAAAATAGATAGAGAAGTCGTCGTTCGGATGGCAACCGGAAGATTGTTCCAGAGTGTAGGACCCACAATTACAAAGGCTCGATCGCCACGATGTTTCAATCTGGACCTAGGCATTGATAAAGTTCCCAAAAATCTGGATCTGAGTGGCCTCACAGATTTGTGTGTTTGCAACAACTCGGTGAGGTAGATTGGTGCAAGATTATTAAGTGCTTTAAAAACCAATGTTAAAATGTTAAATTCCACTCTAAGTTTAACTGGTAGCCACTGTAATGTGGTCAGAATGGGATTAATGTGCTGAAATGTACGCGTGCCGGTCAATAGCCTGGCTGCTGCATTTTGAACCATTTGCAATCGCTCCATGGAGGACTGATTTATCCCATAGTACAGCGAATTGCAATAGTCTAATCTTGATGTCACAAATGCATGAATTACTTTTTCCAATGTCTGTGTTGAGAGAAGAGTTTTAACTTTAGCCAAACGTCGAAGATGAAAAAAGCATGACCTGACCACACTGTTTATCAAACTTTAGACTGGAATCAAACAAGACACCCAGATTCCTTACACAAGGAGTAATCCACTGGGCCAATATCGAGATTATAAGAATTAAAAGAAAAAGCATCACTAGGTCCAAACAGAATCACCTCGGTTTTACCTTCATTAAGTGTCAAGAAATTACTCATAAGCCATGATTTAAGTTCCTCAATACATACAAACAATTTTGCTAATGCATTTTTATCACCAGGTTTGAAAGAAAGATACAACTGTGTATCATCAGCATATAAGTGAAAAGATATCTCATATTTCTTAAAAATAGAACCCATGGGCAACATATAAATCATGAATAAAGTTGGCGCCAGAATGGAACCCTGGGGGACACCACAAGTCAGAGGCGCACTAGAAGAGGTATATGTCCAGTACATACAGAGAATTTTCGGTTCGTTAAGAAGCTCTGGAACCAATTTAAAACAGTACCTCTCAGACCAACACAATTTTTTAAACGAGAAAGTAATAAATTGTGATCGACCATGTCAAAAGCTGAGCTTAGGTCTAGTAAGATCAAAGCAACAGCATTTCCAGCATCTGTTGACATTAAGATATCATTATCAGATATCAGCTTAAACACTGTTCACTGTTGTTCCCTCCTGAGGACACCCTGATACATCTGGTTAGAAGCATTTAATTAAGAGGCCAGAGACCCCTTTACCAGCGTTTGTGGTGCACATGAAAGTTAATATACAATATATTTAATATCAGTTTTGGGGAAAATTACTTTGAAAAGTAATGCATTACAATATTGCCCTTTAAAAATAAACTAATTGTGTTACTTGGTATGGAAAGCAATGCCTTGCGATGCCTTTTCTCATCTAGTCTGGGCTTTTAATATAAAGAAAATCTATTTTTGGCTAATGTAAAAGACCTTTCACACCAAAAGTGAAATGAATACGCATCAGGCTGAAGACATTCTATTCATAAAG
The DNA here is from genome assembly GCA_027474115.1 of Schizopygopsis malacanthus. Classification (NCBI taxonomy): domain Eukaryota; kingdom Metazoa; phylum Chordata; class Actinopteri; order Cypriniformes; family Cyprinidae; genus Schizopygopsis; species Schizopygopsis malacanthus. The sequence continues at coordinate 27,633,501 of CM049878.1, forward strand.
GATTTTTGTGTTGCAGGTTTGTGTCATATTCTGAGTTTGCATCTCGCTGTTTTTATCAATTAGTTTTTGAGGAATACTTGAATCAGTTTTTGTGCAAGTGAGAAGAGTAATGCATGCTGATATTTAGTCTGGGATACATGTTCACACACAACACCTCTGCACATAAAACACATTTCTGTCAACAGTACATGGAAAATATAGAAATGTGTTCATTATTTGAAAAAGTATCTCAGATATGTGCTTGTAAATTAAAACTTTACCAGTCACTTGAAAAAGTATGTTACTCACATTGCTTGTAATGTGTTGCCCATAACACTGTTATTTTAACATTTACCTGTATTTATGTGTTACCTGTATGCATTTACAGTAGCTAAAGGTTTTATCCAAAGCACCTTATATTAGAGGAGCATTAGTATAGCCAACAATATTTGCAGTATATACTGACAAAACAAATGTATAACCTGAATGCACTGTAAGTCGCTTTGGATAAAAGCGTCTGCTAAATGCATAAATGTAAATGTATACAATGTGATGTTTATAAGAAAGCTAGTTTAGGAAACTAGAAATCAACAAATCAGCATATTTGACTGATTTCTGAAGGATCATGTGACTCTGAAATGATGCTGAAAATTCAGCTTTGATCACATAAATAGATTACATTTTAAATTGTAATAATATTTCACAATATCACAATTTTTTCTGTAATTTTAATCAAATAAACGAGGCACTGGTGAGCAAAAGACTTCTTTTCATTGAAGTAAGATGTGAATGATAGTGTATCTGATACATTAAATATATATAAATAATAAAAGACATTTATAAATAAATTAATTTTGTCATTTTAAGACATGCAGGGAAAATAAAGTGTTTGGGATTGCAGTGCATCAGAAATAGAAAACAGTCATCATGAACTGACCCCGGACCCCTCAACTGCCAAAACATTCTCTTCTTTCTTATATTCTATCTAATCTGTTTTATTCACGTCATCACTGACCACCTGCACCTGCACTCACAGCACGCAGCACACAACAGCACCCTGTTGCTTTCTTTGTCTCATTTGTCTGGTAACTCTAATGTCGTACATCGCCAATAGATGTTTGGCGTGCACAACTAATGTGCTGTGCTTCGCCTGGGATTGACGTGTCTGTGTGCCTCTGATAACCTGTTGCACTTTGCTGACAACGTAGTGACCCTCGTCACAGCGGCAGCACAATAAACACACACACCATCACACACATGACATAAAGTAGCAGTGCATGTAGCCAGAAATGAACTGACCCGGAACCCCATTTGGATTTGAAAATTCTGGCTTCAAAGTTATATTCTATCCGTTAATCAATATCTTAAAACCCAAATTTGCAATCGGCTCTGGGTTAAACTTGTCACAGCACTTGCATGTTACAGCTCTGTTGTTGGTTTTGATTGCTTCTATTGTCCTCATTTGTAAGGTCTGCTAAATGTAATGTAATGTAACTGTACAGTGAATAGACAGGCCGTGCTGCAACGAGCACATCTAATATAGACAGCTTCGTTAATTATAATGAAAGAAATCTCATTTTGGCCTAATGCAAACAGCGTAGACAACATGATGTCACTTTAACACTTTACACAACTAACACACACACACGAGGCGTAGTGAATCCATGAACGTCATCACTGCGGCAGCACATATAAACACACAGTTACATAAGTACACATATTCTCAAACACATGTCAGGAGACTACTGAGAATATGCCAGAAATGCCCTCATGGGAACATTATTTTTTTACCATTTGGATTTGATGCTTTCTGGCACAAAGGAACAAATTCGTTCCGTTAACAGAATATGTAAAGTTCCCAAATTTGCAATCTTACCTCTGGGTTAAAAAGAGATTAGCCATCATCGAGGAATTAGTGAATACAAGTGGCACACAATTACACAGACACATAACCTCTCTAATGTGCTGTCGGCTCTGCTTAATGGAGAAGAGGGCACGGGTTCCTGAGGGGACACGTATACTCAACCCCTCCAGCTCAAAGTCAAGGCACTGGACAGATAAATGGATTTAGCCTGCAGGCAATTTCAATTAAAGAGCAGAAAAAGAGAGAGAAAAGCCGACACTTGGCACTGTCGTGGATGGCAGAGCAGGGGTTTGCTGTGGAAATGAAACTAAAACTATGGAAAATACACTGTTCTTGATTTTCACTCCACAATTATTGAGAAGTCACAGTAACAATATATCACGAAATCTAGAGAAGTCTTCAATAATGACGCATAATAATGCTATCAATCAAATTCTTCATTTTAACAAACAAAACAAACCCTTTAAATTAATATGATAACATTATAAAACACTTCACATGTAATGGTATTTTATGGTTTGTTTATTGCATTTACTATATTATACTTTCAATGAAACATTTGCATAGTGTGTGTAATAAACGTGAGTTTTTTTTTGCATTTACATGCGTCATTAATGTGCTTCGAAACGGTGAGTAATTTATGGTTCAGTTGAGTCAAAGCTTCAAAAAGGTTTGTTTCTCCGAACACTGCTTAGTACAGCGTACAACAACATATCAGAAAAACGACATATTTCTACTCCAAACGTGAGTTAATCGAGTTTTATTTAATTTAATTTAATTAACTTCCTTCCGTGAACTGATGAGGCAGAGATGATATTATTGTGTAGCGATAAAGGCTGTGTAAATTACCACGGCATAATTATTATGGAAAATAATAGAGATGACATGAACACAGATCAACCAAATATTGTTGTATTCTCTGCACGTCAAAGTATCTCTTTTACATTTTATTCAGCTGGACAAATTAACACGTGGGAGTTTAATGCGGTGCATTAAATACAGTGTACAGTGTTTATACAGTGTTCCTGTGGCTCAGTGGTAGAGCAAAGGTTGTGGGTTCGATTCTCAGGGAACACACATACTGACAAATAAAAGCGTCTGCTAAATGCATAAATGTAAATGTATATATTGTGACACCACTTAACATGATAACAATATAAAAATTGTTAATATCACAATTAGCATCAAAACCGGTGTATAACGTGCACAGTCAATAACAAGACTACACCACCGTGGGAAAAAGGCTTTAACTCAATGCCCCCTTGACAGATTAACCTGCTACTCTCAGGTAGATAGTGATGAATAATGCATGAGCAAAGAGGAAATGCATCTGCCTAAGGACCCAAGTGTTTGATAAAACATTCATCTGTGTGTAATGGAGACAGGAGGCCTGAACAGAGGAATCAAATAAACTCCAGATTACCTTGACGAACACCAGTCCCTCGCACCGTCTTCAGGAAGAGCGCCGCCCCCATGGATAAGACGTACACCCTGGAGTAGTACTGGATGTGTGGATTCAGTCGCATGCTGTCGCTCTCGGCGGTCTCGTTTGCCTGCAGCAGTGAGGAATTCTGCAGGGACAAAGACACATGATCCTTCCCTGGAGATTCCCAACAAACCAGCTGAACTGTGTGCACCAGTCTCAATTATTTTACAGAATGGGAGTTAACTGCAACATCTGTTGCCGTGATTGTCCCTCTGAGTAAATCGTGTGGAGTCTGGCACTTCCTAATTAGTTTCGGGATTGATGTTCGTTTCGGCTAAGCATCAAAACTCGGCGACTAAAGCTGGTGGTTTGTCGACTTAAAGGAATAATTCGCCCAAAAATGTAAACTGGCATTATTTTATTTTTCACCATCATGTCACTTTCCAAACCTCCCTGCTGAAAGAAACAACAGACACCATCACAAAATGTGTTTTACTGGCTATAATGGGACTTGTATTGGTTTTAATGGAAATTGTAATGTGGGTCTATATTGGTAATTGGTCGCCTTATATTGGTGGCTTGTTAAAACCACTAAATCCTAATGGAGTGTGTCCCAAAACACACTACAGAAGATCATTTTTAATGGTTTTAATGGTTAAAAGTTGATGGTTTGTAATGGTTTTTGTCAGTGGCGTGCACGGGGGGGGGGGGGCTCGAGCCCCTTTGAGGTCCGATGCTAAAGTGCCCTTGCGGCCCGGTCTGTGCGATATGAATGATACTTTATGCAGTGTATGCTGTTTGCGTAGGGCACCATCCCAGGTAGGCTACATTAATAATCAAAGAAGTATATATTGTATAAGACAATATTTTTTTTGTGCTTATAAAAACAGACCAAAGCAACTGAGCTCCAGAAATACCGTTTAAGATGAAGATCAGAACGCGACAGACACACGCTTCATTAGTGCTGAATATAACACTGACTGCAAGAACAGCAAATACAACACGCTTAAAGAAGACCAACAACAAGCTCCCAATGAACCCTTCACGACTCTGTGTGTTATCTGATCACGAGCTGCTCTAATGATTCATTCACGAGCGTTCACTCTGACGTCATACAGCAAAACATCAATCAAATCAAACCATAGGCCCACTAGCCCATAATAAAAGCATGGGTCATTTTCTTAAGGGATTTGTATTTTATGTTTTGAACTGTTTAATAAAAAAAGAGAGAAAGAAAAAACTGACTCAAATGATTCGCGCTCCGCTGTCCCGAACTGACTCAAATGATTCGCGAATCGCGCTCCGCGGTCCCGAACTGACTCAAATGATTCGCGCTCCGCGGTCCCGAACTGACTCAAATGATTTGCGCTCCGCGGTCCCGAACTGACTCAAATGATTCGCGCTCCGCGGTCCCGAACTGACTCAAATGATTCGCGAATCGCGCTCCACGGTCCCGAACTGCCTCAAATGATTCGCGCTCCGCGGTCCCGAACTGACTCAAATGATTCGCGAATCGCGCTCCGCGGTCCCGAACTGACTCAAATGATTCGCGCTCCGCGGTCCCGAACTGCCTCAAATGATTCGCGCTCCGCGGTCCCGAACTGCCTCACTCAAATGCGGTCCCGATTCTCGCGCTCCGCGGTCCCGAAATGATTCGCGCTCCGCGGTCCCGAACTGACTCAAATGATTCGCGAATCGCGCTCCGCGGTCCCGATCTGACTCAAATGATTCGCGCTCCGCGGTCCCGATCTGACTCAAATGATTCGCGCTCCACGGTCCCGAACTGACTCAAATGATTCGCGCTCCACAGTCCCGAACTGACTCAAATGATTCGCGCTCCACGGTCCCGAACTGACTCAAATGATTCGCGCGCGCTCCGCGGTCCCGAACTGACTCAAATGATTCGCGCTCCGCGGTCCCGATTTGAATTTTGATTGATACAGTTTCTTTAATAGGAATCAATCTATATAGTGTTTTATTTGTATATTTGTTCATGCAGTTTCTTGAATGCTCTGCTAAATACACCTATTGTACCTGAAACTAAAACACGGTTTATTTTATTTGTATATTATGTATATTTGTAATGTGTGTCTTTGTTCTCATTTTGTAATAACAAAGATAAAATAATGACAAAGATTTTTATCTTCACCCACTTTGGTCTAAATATCTGCATCCTTTTTTTATATTTTGCTACCTTAAAGGCTTTGTCTTTATAAAAGGGAAATTAGTTTGGCTGTGATGCTCAAACAGCTTCAAAATACAAAAACCAACATGACAAAGAATCATTTTCAGCAGAGTTGTGAAGAGTTACATACTGCTTTTTACAGTATAGTCTCCCTGTAAAATGTAAATTCTGTCATCATTCACTCACACTCATGTCATTTCAAACCCATAAGAAATCTGTTTAATTTCGTAACACAAATGAAGATGTTTTTAATCAAATCTGTCTCTCTACTGAAAGACAATCAGTGTATGGGGATGATTAGAGGCCATGATGGTCAGAGGTCAGTATTTGGGATTTTCTTATCTCATCCGAAGGACGGTGCTTTTTACAGTATAGTGTCCCCGAGTAAATTGCTGTTTATGTATGTGAAATGTAGTTATATTTTCAAACAATCCAAATAAAATATCTTTAAAATAGAAAGAAAGGTCACTTATAATATTGCCAAAATGGCATCTTCCTCAGAAGAGTGACATCAGCAACTCACTTACTGTCTGACTTATAATAATGTACGTAAACATCATACCAACAGATTGATGCTCGAGAACAAACTGCATTGGTTTTTGCTCACAGGGGTGTAATAAGTACTCAAAAATGATACTTAAGTGAAAGTACACAAACTCAGTAAGAATTTGAAAACATACATGTGTCAAAGAAAAAATTAAGTGAATTTTATTTAATTTTTTTGATTGTTTTTGAGGGTGAGTAAACGATGAGAGAATTCGATTTTTGGGTGGAGTATCACTTTAAAGAATAATTGTGTTGAGTTAATATATAAAACATACAATACTGACTTTTTGTGATGTCTATTCATCACTCCGTCCTCAACAATAATTAATAGATTAAATGTTGACGTATCTGAAAATTTGAATGCAACTTTGAAGGCTGTAAACATTGTTAGCTGATCAATGACGACAACATTTTAATTATGGGGTGAAGTAACCATTAAAGTTATTAATTCACAAAACTAATTTTCTCTTTAGTACATCGATGATAGATCATGAGCAGGTAGCGAGGAAACGAATGGTTCTTTTGAGTCAGATCGTCAATGAAGGGAATGATTAGTTTTTAATGAGCAGAGCTTCTCCTTCCTCAGAAGAGAAGGTGAGGTAAGTGAAGGCCGAGTCTTACCCCGTTGCCCTGCCTGATCCAGTAACTGAGCCACCAGTTGCTGAAGGCGATGCTGCCGGTGGTGAAGAGGAAGAGGAGGATGTTCACGATGAAGGCCAGGGGTCCTCCGGCAGCCTTGATGTAAGCAGCGTACACGGTCCAGGCCACGGCCCCGCTCCCCTTTTCCTCTGCCTGCATGAGCTGATCTGTGTTTACATCAGACAACAGAAAGAGAGAAGAACAACAGAGTGACTCCTTCAACCAGCGCGTCCCAAAACAGGTCACATGGGGGCTAGCCTACGACCAAACCAGATCAAAGAAAACCAGAAGTGCTTATATTGAGTATAACAGTCCTGGGATGTTTGCATGGTTTTCAGATCAGCGCATGCAAGTGAGATGTTTGTGCCAAACACAACGTGTTTCTCAATTCATTATTGATACAACTTTGTAGTGTATATGTATTGTATATTCATATTGTAATGAAATTAATGTAGTATGCTATATTAACATTAACACACACAATGCACTTTTGTTAATTGTCTATATATATATATATATATATATATATATATATATTAGTGGAGGGCATCGATAATTTTTTTTAATCTAGATTAATCTAGATTAAAATGGCTCATTTGAATTCTGCCGAAGGCATTCAGAATATGTGTGCTACCCAAATAATGACTAAAAGTAAGTCTTTGAGAACGGGTTTCTCAAGCCAGGTGGCGCATTAGACCAGGGGCTCATCTCCTGTTTCCAAAATGCATCACAAACTTTAATCTCTTCCCGTCCCAATCCCACGAAAAAACTGGAGGAAAATCCCGTTCCACTCCCGGAAGAATGACTCCCATTCCCTCCCACTCACTTTTTTTGATAACTGTCAATTACAGTAAAAATATAGTACAGATCACAGCGTGCCCACCTTATTAGTTGAATAAAAACCCAAAATGTTGTTTTTTGCTATTATATTGAACTGAAAGCCATCTTATGCACAGTGTTGCACAGATTAAATTTCATGTAAATCATCCATGCTAACACACACGTCTTCTATTTTTATTTTTTAGACATTTCACTCTCTATAGATATATTTTTCAAAGACGGAGTTTCGAAGTTTCTCGCTCAAGTTCACATGAGACCTAAAGCGCATCCTGTTTGCTTAAAAGCGCAACGTTTCGTTGTTATTCTGAGTGCACCCAAATAAACGTAGAGTCTTTACAGATTGAAAGATGTATTAGGCTACTTTTATCTGTATGACCAAGAATGACGGAGATTTTAAGAGCAAGTGAGCGCACCGGAGCCTGTCCTGCAGCAAACGCGCTTCCACACAAACACTTCAATAGCGCACATTTCTCTAGGTTAACATCATATTGAGCGGCCATGTAAAGTTGCTACTACATACATCTTTCAGATGAAAAGCCATATTTGAGGTTGATGAATGATAGGTGAGCGTTTGGATGTCCTGCCCGATTGTATTACCACATAGACCAGCCGTTAACAATCTGTCCATCACGGACTGCGAGCCTCTAGTTCGAAGACTCGTTCTCGCCCCCTACAGTGCAATTCGGCTAGGTATACATCCGCGCTAAAATATCAGGGTGAAAGTCATCATAGCTTGCGTAGTATAGACCCAGCTCCCAACCCAACTTTGAGAATAGATTAACGGCGATATTTTTTTTATCGCCGATAAGAGTCTCACGTTAACGCAGCACGTTAACGGAGACCACTAATATATATATATATATATATAGAGAGAGAGAGAGAGAGAGAGAGCAGAGAGCAGAGACAGAGAGAGAGAGAGAGAGAGAGAGGAGAGAGAGAGAGAGAGAGAGAGACAGAGAGACAGAGAGACAGAGAGAGAGAGAGAGAGAGAGAGAGAGAGAGAGAGAGACAGAGAGACAGAGACAGAGAGAGAGAGAGAGAGAGAGAGAGAGAGAGAGAGAGAGAGAGAGAGAGAGAGAGAGAGAGAGAGAGACAGAGAGAGAGAGAGAGAGAGAGAGAGAGAGAGAGAGAGAGAGAGAGAGAGAGAGAGAGAGAGAGAGAGAGAGAGAGAGAGAGAGAGAGAGAGAGAGAGAGAGAGAGAGAGAGAGAGAGAGAGAGAGAGAGAGAGAGAGAGAGAGAGAGAGAGTGAACACATCTGCATAAGTAGTACCAATAATGTATATATAAATATATTTATGGATGTATTTTACATGTATTTTGTTTTGTTTATTTATGGATGTATATTATATATATTTTTGTTTTGATTTTTATTCTGATATGTACAATGCTTTGGCAATATGTACCTATGTACATCATGCTAATAAAGCAATATGAATTGAATTGAGACAGTGAGAGAGAGAGAGAGAGAGAGAGAGAGAGAGAGAGAGAGAGAGAGATAATATATTTATAAATGTTAATATATTTATAATAAGTTAACAATTACATAAATGCATGAACACAAATCTTGACATAATCTGAACAGGTAAAAAACTATCTGTATACTGCAAACTGCATTTTCAGTTTATGCCATTTTCAATGTTTGACTTCAAACATTTTCACCTTCTTTGTAACTTTTGTTTGGTTAGTAAGTTAATGGCTGTGGTAACGCATCTCCAGAGTCATCCAACACACAGTCCTGAGGAGAAAAGAGATGAGAAGCACTGGATTCACCTCCTTTCTTGCTCTCAGTGTGCGGTTTGGCTGCGGGGCCGACATGCAGGGACCGCGGGCTGCTCTCCTCCTCGGCCCTCAGCTTGTTTTTCAGGTTCTTCTTCACTAGGTTCTGGATGAAGGATGAAGAAAAAGAGAAAGAGCGAGACCTGGTAAAGAGTAACCCGCACCTGATTAACAGAACCATGGCTGGCTGGGTCATTAATACAGAGATCAGTGACATGTCCCTCGGCTGTTACTCCCACAGATCAATTCACTTATAAATTACAAAAGCACGGTGTGAATTAACATTTCAAACCCAGTGGCTCATGAATTGTGCAGTAGGTGATGTAGGATGTGTTGTGAACGCGTGACCCTGGTGTTTTCCCACAGGGCAGCCCCGCTGCGGGCGGCAGAACGCACCTCTTGCTGCATGCTGTTGAAAAGGGCAGCGTAGTCTCGGCCTTTCTCCATCAGCTGGACGTGTGTGCCGTGCTCCGCTATCTGACCGTCCTTCATTAACACCACCTCATCACACTCAGGCAAGTACTGTAGAGCAAACACACCCGCGGGAAAGCACACAGAGTGTCAGAAAATACCAAGAGGAGACCGTTAACCCAACCCCAAGCATATTAATATCAAATCAGAATGCATTTGCTCAATTAAAAGTGATGCATGATTGATCAGTAATCAATAAATAAATCAAAATAATTAAGATTTTATTAAGTAAATATTGGATATATCCCCAAGAATATTAATATCATATTAACAGTAAATATTAGAAACATGTCAGTAACAGTAAATATTGGATACATTCCCAAGCATAATAATTTCATAATAAAAGTCCCTTGCTCAATACAAAATGTTTTAAGGGTCTTTAAAAAATGTTAATATTGATGCATGACATGCCATCAGTTATCGTCAATTCATTTTGTTTATATTTATTATGATTTTTTTGTTTATCAGTAACAGTAAGTATTGAATATATATCATCACACATGTTGGCTTTTAAATGGTGCTTTTGAAATGTTACATTTCCTTTACTTTTACTTTTTTAGATTATCTTTACCGTACCTTTCCGACATCTAATGCTCACTTGAATATTAAGCAAATACATTTTTGTAAATGTTATGGCATTTAAAAATGATAGCGGTTAATAATCAGAACCGCGCGCGTCTTGTGGAAGAACAAGTGTTTATGTCTATGACGAATCACGCAGGTCCTGGGCCACTCCGCAGCGGATACACCAGTACCAGTCTGAAATAGTCCAAATATAAACACTTATTATAGGTGTACCGAAGTGATTCAGGATACGCCAAAAACTGGGTTTGGAGAACGGATTCATGATGCACTTGCTTGCTTTTATATTATTTTTGTAAACAAAACCACCAAAAACATAAAATAAATAAAGTTACGGACTGCAGCTTTTAAGCATTACAAATCTTGTGTTAATTGGAATAAAGCTAAAATAAAATAAAATACAAATAAATGAAAAAATGTCTCAAATCAATTAAAAAACTTTGAAAATTAGAAGTGCTGCCTTGGCAAGTAACCGAAATAAATTAAGTTATAGCTGATGTACTAACATTACTAAAAGTGAAATATCAATAACTAAAATAAGATCCTAAAACAATGAAGCTAAAATAAAAGACAAAACTTAAAAATGAAAAAGTTAAATTAAAGCTTATTATTAAAATAGCAGCTATGCAAAGAAATAAACAATATAACAATACAATGTGTATTTGACAAATTGGTATTGGCCTAAATGTTAATTGTTTTCAAGAATATTTTATAAGCACAAAAAGGATTTTAAAGCCATGCTGTGTTATCAATATAGGAACTGCCTAACAATGGCCTTGCAATGCAGCACGGGCCTCTCGGATGAAGCGTATTCATCACAAACGTATATAATCTCAGTGAAGCTGGTGGACGAGTACCGTCTGTGCTGGGTCTATGCGGTACATCACATGCATTCATAAGCCTCTTGCCTGCAGCTGGTGCGTGACGAAGACCACAGTCCTGCCCTTGGCCGTGCGGCGGATGGCGCTGTGGAACAGGTGTGATCCCACGCGAGCGTCCACGGCGCTGAGAGGGTCGTCGAGCAGAAGCACGGGTCTCTCGCTGTACAGCGCTCGGGCCAGACTCACTCTCTGCCGCTGGCCGCCGCTCAGGTTAGCTCCTCTCTCTCCTATCTACAGCAGATCGTTCACTTCAGCCACAGCATCAAACACACTGCATCTGTTCAGCTGGACACTAATGTGACCATGCACCACAAAACCAGTCATAAGGGTCTTTTTATTTCAATTGAGATCGTTACACAATACAGCTAAATGCCACTTTTGTGTTCTTCTGTGCCACTTCTGCAGTGCAAAGGTGAAGTGTTGATACTGAATTTATTTGATTGGTAACTTATTCTTCCTTATTATTCTAATTGGATTTATTGTTTAATTAAAACATTTTGAAGAAGCTTATAAATACAGATTAATGAATTTGACATAAAGATGACATAAATTTGATAAGGTTCAAAAATCCCTAAACAAAGATTTAAAAAACAATGCAACTGCAAATCACTTCGAGGAGTCAAAAATATTGAAATTTCTCCTCATTTGTGACCCTGGACCACAAAACCATTCATAAAGGTCATTTTTTTGAGGATTGTGATCTATAAGCTTTGAGTAAATAATCTTTCCATTGATGTGTGGTTTGTTATGATAGGTCAATATTTGGCTGAAATACAACTATTTGAAAATCTGAGGGTGCAAAAAAATCGAAATATTGAGAAAATCACTCTTAAAGTTGTCCAAATTAAATCCTTAGGAATGCATATTACTAATCAAAAATTAAGCTTTGATATATGTATGGTAGGAAATGCATTAATGGAACATGATCTTTACTTAATATGCTAATGATTTATGCCATCATTTTGACCCATACAATTGTTAGCTATCGCTACAAATATACCTGTGCTTCTTACAGTATGAGCGTTTGTGCTCCAGGGTCACATACGAGTGAGATTTGAACGACCTTGTGATTGTGTTTGTCGAGGTCAGAGATTATATTCGGAGCGCTATAATGCAGATACCTCAGTCATATCACCATATGGCAGCTCAATAATATCGGGAAATAAACAGCAGGCTTCCAGAACTGCGTTGTACCTGGTGAGAGACGAGCAAAAAACGTGCTTAATTTTAGTCATTTTTATGCAGAACTTATGTATGCATGAATACAGCTCCCTACTTCTCCTCAATGTATGCTTTTCCAAACAAGATGTTCTCCCTGAGGGAATCGTTGAGGATCCAGGCCTGTTGAGCAACATATGCGAAGTCTCCGTTCACAGCTACTGAGCCGCCAAGAAGGGTCATCTAGACAGAAGGCGGAGAATCAGACCTATCTGCTTTCACCCTGCTGAGAGAACCAGCTGCTTTATGTCCAGACTGCGTTATGATGGGGAAAGGGGTGGTTAGAAAAAAGAAAGGCTTTCAGACACCAAACCCATATGCTGTTATTTTCTCATGAAAGAGAAACTCTCATCCTTTCTGTGAAACAACAGCTGTCAAGCTCCAAAAACATCAAATACCGTAACACTGCACCACGTGACGTGTGTACTCCTCTTCCAAAGTCATACGGTAACGTTTTGGGACGTTATTCACTAATGATCGTCTCAAAATGTGTCCTTTTCTATGTCTGTTGTGATTACGTCCTTGATATGAATTAGTGCTGTCAAACGATTAATCACATCCGAAATAAAACATAGTATATGTGTGTGTACTGTGTATATTTATTATGAATATATAAATACAAACACATGCATGTAAATATTTAAGACAAATCTTGTGAAGATTATATGTTAAATATATTTATATATAATATAAATATATACATGTAAATATTTTACAAATATATACTGTATGTGTGTATATATATATATATACTAAATATTCACAGTACACACAGATGTATTATGCAAATAAAACTTTTACTTCGGATGCGATTAATCGTGACAGCACTAATATAAATACATAAACCACATAATTATCCATAGATATAATGTATTAACATGCACACTTACTGTTGAACGTTTAGGGTTGGTAACACTTTTATAAACAAGTCTCTTATGCTCAGAAAGGATGCATTTATTTGATTTAAAATAGTTTTCTATCTTTGAATATCTTTGAAGATGTAATTTATTCCTGATGCGCAGCTGTATTTTCAGCATCAGTCTTCAGTGTCACGTGATCTTCAGAAATCATAATAATATACTGATTCGCTGCTCAAGAAAACATTTCTGATTATTAATGCTGAAAACAGTTGCTGCTTAATATTTTTGTGGAAGCTGGGATGCTTTTTTCGGTATTATTTGATGAATAGATGAAGTTCAAAAGAGCTGCATTGATTTGAAAACTTTTGAAATGTTCATTTTTTCCAGAATAAAAACACAATATGAAACACCATTCTCACTGAGCCCAATCTTTTGAACAGTAGTGTAAGTAATTCCTCACCTGTCCGAGAAGAGCAGATAACAGCGAGCTCTTCCCGCTGCCGACTCCTCCACAAACCCCAACCAGCGACCCCTGCGTGTACAGCGCCAGCAAATTACATCTCAGCCGTTTTATGGAGTGACTTTAATCCTTGTTATGAACAGTTCTGTAAATACAATGAAGCTGCATGCAAGACTTGAGCCTTGTATATAACGAGACGTGTTGACACTGTGCTGTGTGAATGATGTACCGCGGTACCTTCCGCACGCAGAGGTCTATGCGGTGCAGGGTTTTGTGCAGCGGAGGTCGGATGCTCCGTGTGGAGGAGATGGTGCTCTGTGGGCTCTCCTGCTCCATGTGTGTGAGGAGGTGCTCTGCGTTGGGCTTCCTCGCTCTTCTCTTTGCTGTCTTCTGCGGTGATGTACAAGCTCAGTTTCTCTCTCCTCAAGACTCTCTTCATGCCTCCTCTTTTCTGCTGGACTCGGCTCTTCTTCCCCGGTGAGCCGCGGGTCTTCTCCCAGGCCAGTGTGGCGTCTTTAAACTCCACCGCATTATAGGGATCCTCCGTTTTCTTTGAGATCAGCTCCCTGTCCTCCATCATAAACAGCTTCTGTGGGTGTAAGAGGAGGCATTAAATGGAGAACCCTGCACTTGTTTACTAAATAAGCAAGACACAAATCAGTCTTCATTTGCATGTTTTATAAACCTGAATGACTTTCTGTGAACACTGAAGGATAAATATCGCAGAATATCCAGGCTCTTGCTCTTATAATAACAGTGAGCGAGGACTGGGACTGTTAAAGGGATCGTGCACTCAAAAAATGATACTGTGGAAGTCAATGGGGACCATTAATTGTTTGGTTAACAACATTCAAAATATATTCGTTTATGTTCCACAGAAGAAAGAAACTCATTCAGGACTGAAACAGCTTGAGTGTAAGTTCACTTTAACACAACACCTGACCGTATGTATGACCGTTGCGCTTGCAACTTGTGTCTTTTGCAGCATCTCACACATGCGCGCCGTGGCCTTTAAGACACAGTGTCAAGTAGGGTTGTGCCGATAGATAATATCTACGATAGTTAAGAGATATTGCCTGTGGATGATGCGTTTGACAATCGCAAGACAATTATTGTTATTATTATTATTATCAGGCTAGTAATACTATCCAAGTAATATTAAGACTTATTTGTTCCATTATTTATTTGTTCACGTTTTACAGTGTTGCACATTATAACAATCACATTCGATTATATTGAGTTATGAATGCAATGGCCAATCAGAGGCTCATAAACAACGAAGAGCAGATGCACGTGCGATGTTAGTCTACGAGATTTATTGATCATACCGCTTCTCTGATTATAACGGGATGTTTTTAAAAGGCATAAACTCACGCTAGACTGAAGCCAGTGATGATTTTCTTTGATTATGTAAATGTTCTTTGCTCGTTTTCTGTAGCTGCTGTTTGAATAATTGAGGAAATGTAAGCCGTATGATTAATCATTTACAATTTTTCTATGAAATTGTTGTTAAATACACATTTAGTCATGTTGAAAACATTAGGCTGCTTTTAGCCTTACGCTGGAGTTCGTTCAATATTCCGATAACGAAACTAAGTAAATAAATAATTTAATAAAGTAGCACATATATATCATGTATCATAAAAAATAAAAGTTTGCATATGTGTTGATGAGTGAGATCTTAATCAGCATACAGTATGTGATATCTTTACTAAGATCTCAGTAAATGTTTATCTTGAAATATTACTAGAAATATGAAATGCATTCTTACATTTACAGTACATTATAAAATCAGTTTCAATCATGGCTTTTCAATCAGAAGACTTGTAGTAGATTGATACAACAGGGTTTTCAGCCAAGTTTGATCGTTTTGATCGTTTAGAAGAGGACTTGATGCCGTAGGCTTTATAGGGTTAAATAACTTTCGGTGTTACACAATTGCACAGCTTCAGAAGACTTACATATGGATCATTTTTATGATCAATTTATGGTGCTTTTTGTGATTTTTGGAGTCCCAGGCCCTATTTATTCTGTGTATTTGGAAAGAGCAGTACTTAAGATTTTCTCCTTTTGTGTTCCACTGAAATTCATTCACATTTTAAATAACACGAAGGTGAGAAAATAATGTCAGAAGAGTCATTTTTGGTTTGTTTGTGGATGTGTTTTTGACCTGAAATCGTTTCACGGCCACGGAGCCTTCGGATAAAGCACGCACCGCCAGGGGCGTGACCTTCAGAGCAAAGGTCATGGAGTTGAAAACAGCGACGATGGTGAAGGCCTGCAGGTTGTGACAGGAATGAAAACAGGTCTCTGTGAGTTCAAGTTCGCAGCAGTGTTGCCAGATTGGGCTTCTTTTGATCGGCTTGGACCGGAGAATAACGCATTGGGCGGGTAGACCAAATTTGGGCTGCTTTTAAAAAACTAAAAGCCGCCTAATCAGCTGCTTTTTTCTTCACTTTTATCTTAGTCACGTTATCTTAATATGCTCGAGCTCAAAGTATCACAGCAAAATAATGTGTAGTGCAGTCATCAACTCATTTTTCCTTAACGCAACCCTTTTTGGTTCATTTTAACAGACTTGTCAATCAATTTACCATCTTTTATGTTGGTGATGACTCGTGAGTGATTGGGTTTTGGCGCTATAAAGGACAAGATTTAAATGTGCAGCTATATATTCACTGAATCATTTTATTTAAGTTAAGTGATTCATGGCAAAGTGGCTTAAATATAAGTTACACGATAAAGAATCTAAGAGTAACTCAAATCTCACAACGTGGATTAAATGAATAGAAGACTTCACCCTTGTGTGAATTTACATTGCTTTCTGATCACTTTATTGTGCACAAAAATTTTTTTTTTCTTACTGTGGACATTGAAAATGATGCATGTGTTTTTCTGAGGGTTATCGGTTAATTTCTTGATTGCCATTTTGAAAATCTTAAGCATATTTTTCTGACTATCTTTAACGCATTTGCCCTGTTTTGATCCATGTTCCTGTGAAATTGATTTATTTTTATACAAATTTGTCATCATTATTTTATTTTGAGGAGATAAAAATGGTCCTTATCAACCTTGATTGACATGGAAATAAAATCATATCACATTATTTTGGCAGTTAAAATTTTGGGCTGTTTTTTGTTAAAGTGGGCGGGTTTTGGTGAGCTTTTGGGCTGGAAATCATCAACCCAATCTGGCAACACTGGTTCGCAGTGCTTTCGAGCCTCGGGCAGAAAGCGAAGTGCAGAAATATGTCTGCTGTACCTGTGCTGCGGTGAGATCATAGCCCAGGGCCATGTGAAGAGTGAAAGTGCACACGCTGGCTATCACCACCACCACCGGAGCTACACCCACCGTCAGGCTCTGAACACAGCCGGCCCACTCCAGGATGCCCCGCTCTTCTGATCGAACCCCTGGAGACGTCAAGAGCAAGAGATGAGACCGACAACCGGTGTGACTCTCTGCTTGCATGAACTGCTTAGACTAGTCTTACAAGTTAGTCATTCAGTCTTTTAGCTGAATCTGAAAACAGATTTCATCCTTGGCTGACTTAACCTAGCTGGTCAGACTAGACTGATTAGTTTCTATTCATCATAGAAAGCTGAAATTCTACTCAGCTGTTTTCAACATAATAATAAATGTTTCTTGAGCAGCAAATCAGAATATTAGAATGATTTCTGAAGGATCGTGTGACTGGAGTTAAGGCCCGTACACACCGGGATGAATATCGGCGCGCGTTATTCGCCAGCGAATAAATTTTCAACGTGTTTTTTGTGTTCACACCCAAGCGATTTTCACTGACGATGAGCCGAGTGAACATGCAAATTCATTCCCTGACATTAGAATGACGCTTAATGTAAAACAGAAATACCCTGGTACACAAGGTGGCGCTTTTACGCTTCTGATACTGGCTTGTCACTCAGAAGAAGAGAGCAAGTATTTACGCGCTTGTCAAAATCATACAAAGAAAACATGGATATTTCAAGCACCAGCAACCTATTCACTGCTCCAACGATGCAGCCAAATCGCTATTGTTCCTGTTGAATCGCCGATAAGCGCCGGCAGTGTAGCGCTAAATGCGCTTTATCTTCTCGACCAATCGAATTCGTTCGATGCAATCCAAGACTGTTTTGTGTTTGAGCGCCCCCAAGTTGAGTGTTTTAAACTGTAATAACACTTTTGATGGCAGCAGCTCCAGACATGTGAGCAAAGAAAATCGCAAAAAACAACAAAAAAGAAGGTTCTCATTGGTGGCGCGATAGTTTTACACCGCGTGGGATGTCAATGTAACAGATGTGTACAAAAAAAACCGATTGACCCTAGAGGCTGTAGCCTTTGGCGTTCCTTTTTAAATGACGCTTTTACGCGTGGCGTTTTTCGCGTCGGTGTGATGGTGCACACTCAACACAAGGCTTGGTGCGCCCGGTTTGTTTAGTCACGAGGCGTTAAATGTCGGCGAATATCGCGCGCGAAATTCGTCCCGGTGTGTACAGGCCTTAATGATGCAAAAAATTCAGCTTTATAATCGACAGGAATATTGTTGTTTCAATTACATCATTTTTTAAATATTCAAATAGAAAGCAGTTATTTTAACAGGATAAATTGAATATTAACAAAATGTTTGGGTCTAGGTAAAAAAAATCTCAAGTTTTTTGAAAACATTAAAATGATTTATAGCGTTTTGAAAAGAGCTCTTCATATTGTAAATAAACCAAAAACTAAATAATATATAAATGTACATTCTTTCTTGTAGCTCTTCCCTCTCAGTCACACACCGGACCGAAAGGATCATTGTGTGCGGTCTTTGTCTTCTCAGGAGCGAATCACAGCATATTCATGATCATACAGCCGTTCAACACAAAACGTGTCTTATGACATTTAAATCCAATATATTGTTTTCTGTGAATGAGGATCATTTTCACAACATTTAGAATCAAAAACTCTACAAGATCCAGTTCTCAAAAGTCTTGTGAACAAATGCTCTGTGTGTGTTTTATGGCCTTATTTCAGTGACTTACATTATTTAGTTTTTTACTAACCACGCATAAGCGTTGCTTACTGAAAAACACAATCATGTACATACTCTACATGCTGCTCACATATTAGAGCAGGCTAGTTTGTGCTGATTACAGTGTTATAAGTCTTTAGCCATTTATATATTTATAAGCAACTGAAAAAACCCACAAATATCAGGGCATGTCAAAACTTCTCCAGGCCCCCAAAACACCCTCAGACCCCAGCGGGTTAGAAAAAGAGCTGTATGTGATTCTTTTGAGTGTCTTAAAGCAATAAGTCTTCAGATATTAAGGAAACATGTTAAGATCACAAACTTGTTTCTCTGAAAAACAATGCTACTTTTGTGACTCCGCCCACCAGTAGTATTTTGACACCCCGGGTTGCCAGTTGGTGTAAAACACTGCGTATTGCAGCCATGGAAGCCAGCGAATGAACCGAATCAGAGATCGCAGATTCTACCCGACCTAAAACGCCTCGGCATCCATCTAAAAATCTCCGTGACCAGAGGAATACTAAAACACGGATAAATCAACATAGAGTAAGCTTGTTGCCTAACACTGTCAGATGTTGCATCTGGCAACCCACAACTTCTGAAGACTTGTTATGTGCACCACTTTTCTCATACATTTATTGTGCTTTTGTGTCATTTTTTGGATTCCTAGTTTTCATTAATTTAATTTTATTGAAAAAGAGCTGCCTGGAAATTCTTTAAAATGTCAAAATTAATACAAATAAATTGAGCACACGCTTATTTCAGTCCACAAAAAAATTATATTTCTATTTAGCATTTTCCTAATTAATTTGGTATTATCAAAATAACAACTTGAAAAATTGCAAAACATTTAAATGCTAAATTTGATTTCATCCTACTGAACGTCACAGTTAAATGACAGATGATTAAAAAAAATGACGCTCTCAAAATGAAGATAATGCAGTCACTTCTAATATATTAGTTATTATTTTTTAAATACGAACAGAATCATATTCAACCCTCCAAACAAGTTTCCATCCCACAACACAGTTTCTAATTTACACGGGCCACACTATGTTCAATCCAGCGACAACAGTGAGAAGTGTGACTGTAACGGAAGACAGATCATAATCATAAATGGGATGTTGCAGTAGATGGGAAAGCCGAGGCACTGGCTGGTGTCCAAGTGTCTCATTTCACCCCCTCTGCTGCACTAATATTTGTCTCCCGACTGGCCGGCCGCAAGCTGGCGCATTCATTCAGTGCCGCTCGCTGGCTTACAGCCAAAGTGTTTTACTGCTGGTCTAAACAACCAGAAGCACTGGACGTAATCTCTGAAAACATCGCTGGATCTACATAATTCATATAGAGAAGATGTTAATCTATGCAGGTTGTGATATTTTATTCATACGAGCATGCAAAAAAACAGTGTAAATCGAGGAAAGAAGGCCATGCATTACATAACAGAGAATATCTGAGGTAAAAGTGGATTACTGGAGCAGTGCATCCCAGTTTAAAGGGTTAATGATCTGTTTTCTCCAAATACATCGAACTCAAGCGTTTTCAACATTTAAGACACAGCTTTAATGGTACTCGGCTGGATATTTTATAAATGATAAAATGTCGTTCATAGATTTTATTTTAAAGAAAGGATATACTGTTTAAATTTAAGACAAATGTTATATTAATATTCAAGTTATGATATTAATATTTGATTTATGTAATGAACTACACCTGATATCTCCATTAGATTTTTTAAAGGGTGATTTTAATACTTTTTAATTTCAATATTTCTTTAAGGCCACTCTTAACTATTCAAAATCTGAGGTTAGCATTTTTTTTTTTTTTTACTTTGATGCATTAATTAACAATGAGCAATACATATTTTACAATATTTATCAATCTTTTTAATGTTAATTCAAATACAGCTGTTCATTGTTTGTACTTATTAACTCAGGTCCATTAAATAACATTAGATATAACTTTTGAATTTTATTATGATTTATTAAATGTAGGAATCAACATAAAATAAGATTAATAAATGCTTTAGAAGTATTTTTTATTGTTATTTTATGTAAACTAATGTTAACGAATGAAACCTTATTTTAAAGTGTTACAGATTTTATTAATATTTTTGAAAGAACCTCAAAGGCTGCATTTATTTGATCAAAAACACGGCTAGATGTTATATTGGGAAATATTATTATAATTTCACAATATTTACCACAATATCATTTCAAATCTTACTGATATGCCTAGTTGGTGCTAAATAAGCTCATTATTCTCAATGTTGAAAACAATTGTGCTGCTTCATATTTTTATAGAAACTATAATATATTTAAATTTTTTAGGATTCTATGATGAATAGAAAGTTCAAAAGAATGCCATTTGTGTGAAATAGAAATATTTTGTAACATTATAAATGCCTTTACTCTCACTTATGATCAATTCACGTGTCATTTTAGAATAAAAATATTAATTTCTTAAGAAAAAAATAAGTTAAATAAATATTTTGAACAGTAGTATAGACCAGTGATTTTCAATCCTGTTCCTCGGGACCCACTGCTCTGCACATTTTGTATCTGACCCACTCATTTGAGTTCATGGAGCCCTTTCCTAACGAGCTGATGATCTGAATCAAGTGTGTCAATTAGGGAGACATGCAAAAGGTGCAGAGCTGTGGTTTGAAAACCACTGGTATAGATCCACATCGCACAAATTGTTCTTATTCAACATTCAACAAAGTCAAACCGTCCCAAGGCGTTATGAAGAAAGAGCGTTAAATGCTTTTTCTCAGCGGCTCATTTCAGTGACGGAGGACTGAGGAAGGACAGCGGATTAGGAAACGTGTTCCTTTGAATGCAGTGCAAAGCCACAGAGATGATCCTTTGATTTGTAAACGCTCAGTCGCCATCATTAAACGCTCTCTTCCGGTTAGAGTCAGTGTTCGAGTGCTGTCTTACTTTGGATGTTGTTGGCAAACGCCGTCTCCCAGCAGTACATCTTAATGAACTTCATGCAGCCCAGGATCTCGTTCATCAGCTGGACGCGCCGGTCCGTAACCACCACACACCTTTTACGGAAATACGCAGTCAAGCGTGAGGCCAGCATCTGCAGGAAAGAACTCAAATGTGAAGAGAGACCTGTACAGACAGACACACAGCTACAGACTCGAAGAGAAGTCACGCGGGTGAAACTGTTAGTGTATGGACCAAGACAAGCATGTAGGTAAAAAGTATGGAAACCTTCGGTATCATATTTAGATTAGGGAATAGTATTCAATATTAACCAGTTGCTTATTAGCATGCGTGTTACTAGCAAGCGTGTTGGCTGTTTATTAGTCATTAAAAAGCACATATGTGACTCTGGACCACAAAACCAATCAGCTGACAAGCTGAATAAATAAGCTCTTGCATTGTATGGTTTGTTATGATAGGACAATATTTGGCTATTTAACTATTTAAAGATCTGGAATCTGAGGGTGCAAAAAAATTTAAACATTGAGAAAATCCTTATCATATCACTAATAAAGTCCTTATGCACATCACTAATAAAGTCCTTATGCATATCACTAATAAAGTCCTTATGCATATCACTAATAAAGTCCTTATGCATATCACTAATAAAGTCCTTATGCATATCATAAAAAGTCCTTATGCATATCACTAATAAAGTCCTTATGCATATCACTAATAAAGTCCTTATGCACATCACTAATAAAGTCCTTATGCATATCACTAATAAAGTCCTTATGCATATCACTAATAAAGTCCTTATGCATATCACTAATAAAGTCCTTATTCACATCACTAATAAAGTCCTTATGCATATCACTAATAAAGTCCTTATGCATATCACTAATAAAGTCCTTATTCATATCACTAATAAAGTCCTTATGCATATCACTAATAAAGTCCTTATTCATTAAAGTCCTTATTCACATCACTAATAAAGTCCTTATGTATATCACTTTTGCACATCACTAATAAAAACATAAGTTTTGATATATGCACGGAAGGAAATTTACAACATATAGTCCTTATTCATGGAACCTTATTCATATCTTTACTTAATAAAGTCCTTATGCATATCACTAATAAAGTTATTTTTGGCATAAAAGAAAAATCAATAATTTTGATGCATATCACTAATGTATTGTTGGCCTTATTGCATATCACTAATAAAGTCCTTATGCATATCTGTGCTAATTAAAGTCCTTATGACTGCTTTTATGCTCCAGGGTCACATATTAATGCATAACCATATGCATCTAGATAAAGTCCTTATTCCTATCACTAATAAAGTCCTTATTCTACCTAATACCTTATGCACATAATAAAGTCCTTAATACAACCTTAATATCACTAATAAAGTCCTTATGCTATGACTATAAGCTTATGCAGTTTATTGAGGGACAACTCTAAGTTAATAGTTAGGTAGAAAGGTACTCAAGGGTACGGTTTAATCCAACAAAGCTGTTAAACCTGAACACCATGAGGAATTTCCAGCAATTACATTTCTCAAAAAATTTAACAAATCTCAATTTTAACGTCTAAGTTAACTCTAACCCTACTCTGTACCCAAATAAAAATAAAAAAGTTTTATTTGCTAGAGAAAACTCTTCATTTGTTGCCTGGAGTCGTGTGGAGTACTTTGAATATGGATTTTGGTCTATTAAAAATGAATCTGGTTCACTTGCCTTATGCAATCACTAATAAAGTCCTTATGGAGAAAAATAAAGTCCTGCATATCACTAATAAAGTCCTTATTCATCACTAATAAAGTCCTTTCCTGCAAAACCTTATGCATTTAAAGTCTCTTCGTCCTTATGCACATCACTAATAAAGTCCTTATGCAATCACTAATAAAGTCCTTATATATCACTAATAAAGCCTTACCATCACTAATAAAGTCCTTATGAATCACTAATAAAGTCCTTATGCCTGGCATATCACTAATAAAGCATGAGTAAATAATAAGGTCATTTTTTGTATCTAGTACTTTAATGTCGTCTCAAATCATAACTAAACTGCAGCTGCTTGCATGAAACCATCTTTCCTGACAAGCTCATCATAACATCATATTTTGTTACTACATGACTTACAGAGATCTTTTGATTTCCAGTCTAAGTTGGTGTCTGGTCTAGACAAGTCTCAGTCTAGTCAGGGTGGTCTTAAACCAGCAATCAAGTTTAGGCTGGTTTAAACAGGTTTTATTCACAATAAAGCACGGCTATGACTGCTTCACCCTGATTCTCATGCTGAGAGATAAGCAGATGTATGTGTGTAAGAAAATATCATATATTGTATTCAATTCTGTGAATGTGCGAGACTTCTGGTTCATTAGTGCTATAGGGAAATAACAAGAAGAATAACAAAGTGCAGTAAAGAGCAAAACTGTTTGCGCTACAAACCAGCGTGTTCATAATTAAGATAATACATTAAAATAATGTGGTAAGAAAGAACACCAGTGTGCAATATCAAGCAGCAAAACTAGATTGTTTTTGCAAAAAAATGCGATGTGTAAAAAGACAGTATTATAAGTCGTTATAATCAGTAATTATGTCCCCACTGGATGCAACAAAGATCTCGTTTATAATGGGTTTTATTGTTTTGTGTCGTCGCACCGGGACACGGCATCACAATACGGTGAGGGGCGTAACATATCCGTCTCACGCTTGAGGCATTCGGCCAATCACAACGGATCACTGGATAGCTGGCCAATCAGAGCACGCCTCGCTTCTCAGAACGATGAGCTTCGTAAAAATCAACCCGTTTCAGAAAGGCAGGGTACAGAGGAGCAACAATAATGTACAGTATGTGAAAATGAATGTGTTTTTGAACCTTAAACCGCATAAACATATTGCACCAAATACACAAAATAATCTTCTTTTTAGCAGGGTCATATGACCCCCTTTAATAAAAGGTTTAGATGTGCTTATCTTACCATGGTGGGATAGAAGATGACAAAAATGGCCGATCCCACGAGTGCAGTCGGTCCTAAGAAATAGGCGGTGTATGACAGACCCAGAATCCCAACGAGAGGTCCTCCGGCCAGCAGACAGCCCACTGAGACGGCCTCGTACAGACGCTGTCCATCACTGGAGCAAATGTTGATCAGCTGAAAGAGTAACAGGATGAGCCCCTAAACTAAAACACGGCACATCAGCCCTGACACAGTGCATTAGCATCTCACAAACACAAGCCCAGTTGGGTTTTAAAGAGCCTAAAGGTCACATGCAAAAGTGAGCTTAAACTACGTAAAGACCCGAACCCTCCCATGAACCCTCTCAGATGTTATATTCCCTTTACATCCAAGTAAATAAGGCATGACCTGAGAAGCCGTTCGAAGCTTGTTTCCAAAAGTGCGGCTCCTAATGAATAGTTTAGTGTTTATTACGGGAGTATTAGCACACGGTTCACCTCTCCTGTGCCGATGTCTTTAGTGCTGCGTAGTTGCAGGATCTTCTGGAAGGCGAAAGTGAGCGCGGCTCCCCGGAGGCGTGCGGCCGTGCGGTAGTTGACAGCCCACACTAAAGCCAGAGACCAGGAGCGTGTCAGCTCCATGAGGAAGATCCCGGCGACCAGAGCCAGGCCGTACAGCAGCTTCACCTCTGCACACTGAGAATACTCCAGCAGCGCTCGGACCAGCAGAGCCTGTGAATAACACCAGGACCGGACCAGAATCAAAGTTACATGAGGAGGATTCAGAGGTGAGCTTTCGGGTTTTATGGTATCAGAAAACTGAGTCTGACTTGCGCTGGGGTCGTGGGATCAAGTGCTGCTCGTAGGAAAACACTGTCTTTATTTGACTCAAACTATTCTTATAATTATAACACAGATGTGGTCCTGGATGCTAATGGGACAGTACTGTACAATTGTGCAGTGCATCGCATTGCTAAAAAACTGCATTCATAAATAAATAAATTAATATAAAGAAAAAACTAAAATAAACAAACTGGAACTGGATAAAAAAAAAAAAAAATCCTCATTCACTTTTCAACTTGATCTTATGCCTTTGACCAAATATGTTTTTTTATTATTATATTTAAAAAAAAATTTTTTGTGTGAAATATAAATGTTTTCAGTAAGGACCCAATTCAATTGTTTAAATGTGACAGCAAAAGACATTTATAAAAATATATATTTTAAATAAATTCTGTTCTTTTGAACTTTGAATTCATCAAAAATAATGTAATAAAATAAAAAACACTAAATTTGAACTGTAAAATAAATTTGTCATTCAATCTGTTTTCAAATCGTTATTATGCCTCTGAACAATTTTTATTTAAAAGAGAAATACTTTTATTAATTAAGGACCAATTAAATGGTTAAAAACTGATGGTACAAAGACATTTATAAACAAAATATATATTTTGAATAAATGCTGTTCTTTAAACTTTCTATTCATCAAAAAATACTTAAGATTAAATGGAACAGAAAGAATGAAATTGTCATCCTCAATCACTTTTAAATCAATCCTATTCTTTTGAACTTTATATTCATCTTTTGGACTTTATATTCATTTGTTTTTCAAATACTGAAAAACTAAAAAATATGAATTTCCACAAAAATATCAAGCAGCAAAAACTGTTTTCAACATTGATAATAATAATAAATGTTTCTTGAGCGCCACGACTTTGCCATCACACAAATACATTTCATTTTAAAATATATTTGAATAATGAAACAGTTATTTTAATTTGTAATAATATTTCACAATTCTATGATTTTACTGTATTTTTGATCAAATAATGCAGCTTTGGTGAGCATTAGGGACTTAAACGTAAAAAGAAAATCTTACCGACCCCCAAACTTTGAATGGCCCAAAATAATATTTGAGTATTTACTTGAAGCCATGGACAGGAGTAGTGAGGTAATATTACATTTATGAAAAGAGCACTAAAATGTACTGCTAATAAAGACACGAGCTACCGAGACAATGTCTGACCCATGCAGCACTAAACAAATCAACGCAAGGAAAGAAGTGTGCTATTTTGTAACATGTAATCCCTGATAATGCTATTAAGCGAGTGCTGTCAGGGGCATGTGCGGGGAAGTCAAATTAACATCTGCGTTCCCAACAGCGTCGCAGCGACACCAAAACAAATCCCCTCATAGTGAAGCTAATACCATCAAAAATCTGTGTTTCTTAGAATAATTTTTTAATCCAAAATCACTCTGTTGAATAAAGATCTAAGCTCATTTGGCAACAGAAATAAAGCAGCAGGCAATATGTTGAATAATATGAATAACATGCCTCCTAGACCATGGAAAATCCAGACACACGTCACAATCCTGTGGATTAATACTAGTGTGAAGTACGAGCAGGTATGAACAATATCTGGTTTATATTATGAGCTGCACAAGCTGCAAATATAATCTCTCGATTGATCGCTTGGAATATTAAACTGTGCAGGTATGTTTTCTGTGTGAATGCAGTTAAAGAGACAGTGCATCTATTAACTTACTTCCTGTAATTATTTGTGCACTAGCGGTGAGCAATATTATCACCATATTTTCCCCATATCATACAATATCATTATTTATAACTGTATTCATTTACCATTGATGGGGAAGGAAATGCTTCCCACATGTTTGTTAGACCTTGAGAACGAATGTAAAGATAATTAGTTTGTTCATAATTAAATGCCACGGAGATTTTAGTTTAGGGACGCATGATATCCGTTTTATTTTCCACTAAATTCAGTTTTCCATTTATTTATTATTTTTCATCCTGGATTCTCTGTTTTATGATTCAATATGAATTTCTCATAAAGAATGGTTTCTGATGGTGTTTAAGGATTTAATAACTTTAATAAAATTGAATCAATCTTTTAAAATGTAATGATATGAAAATATAATTTATTTTTTTATTTTCGTCAAATAAGATGCTGCACAACAGCGCTGTATATATTAATGAAAAAAAAAATCCTTGGTTGTATGAAATTCTTTAAAAACACTATTATTAATTATTATTACTTTTTCGTATACAATAGTAATATATTTCTGTAATAATTTCTTCACGTTAAAACAGACTTTTATTTTGACGGGTTGTCGTGAAGGTCTTTGGCTGATGATACAAGAGGCAGCTTGTGTTGCTCGGGCACGTCCCCATTGAGAATGTGTTTTAGATCGGCCCTGGGCCCTGTGTCTCCCCTGGATGCCCGAGGACGGTAACATTGCTCAAACAGTTGCCCGCTGTATCATCAGTTTTACTTTCAGTGTCAGCGTTCAGTGTTTTTCCTCAAATGAGCTCCTGAAGTGACTCTCAGAGCAGCTCTGAAGATGAAGTTCATGTATTCACGTCCTCATAGATCGCTTTATTGCGATCTCGATATCATACAGTTTGATCCCAGTTTACGGTTTTACCCTGTTTTGTCACCCCACACGTGTACGGCTGGATTTCTTTCATGACACACACAAAGAAAATCATCACATAGTTTTTTCATAATGATCGCTGGCTGTCAAGCTCCAATTAACTATTGCATCAGAAGACTTAAATATAATGCACACATCATAATGATTTTTAAATCATGCTTTTTGTCCTGTTGGTTAGACAATCAGCTAGGGTCTGGATAGCAGAAGCAGGTCAAAGGTCAGCATGCACACTTATGTCAGAAAGGAAAATGAGCACAACTCACAGGTCCAACAAATCCAGCCACCATGGTGATGAGCAGGGAGAAGATGGCCACCAGCATCCGGGTCTGACAGAACCTCCAGAACACCCGGGACAGAGACGCCCCGTCCGTCCCTCGCCGCTTGAGCTCCTCGTGCCACAGCCGCTCCAGTCTGAATGATGCATTACCCAACACACAGTGTTTCAAACCTCAGGACAAGTCTCTGGACTGTTAGTGTAACGTGAAGAACTGGCTACGTTTCTATTGAAATATTTTATTAAAGGGATAGTGCACCCAAAAATAAAAAGCATGTCATCTTTTACTCAGCCTCAGGTTTCTCTCTTCTGTTGAACACATGATGATATTTTGTGGAAACAGTTTCTGGTTTCTATATTATGATATAGTATATCAAAACCAATGGAAGTCAATGGGTACCAGCAACTATTAGGTTACAAACAATCTTCAAAACATCACCTTTCTTGAAAAAATATACTCATACAGGTTTGTAACAACTTGAGGGAGATTAAATGATGACACAAATGTAATTATCCCTTTAGCTTGAGTTTGAATGACTGTATTCAAATACTATTGATGTGTCTTTTTAATACCTGGTCTATTATGTTAACATCTTAGATTATGTCTATTATTTTATCATTGAAAAACATGCAGTGGTATGTATAATGACTAAAATAGTTTGTAGAACTCTTCAATACATTTGGTAAATAATATTCCTCAAACGGGTGCTAGACATAGTCTCAGAAAAACAATAATATTTCATGGTATCTTCTTCAGATTTGAAATATAAACTCATGAGACATGTGACGTTCAACCCATTACTTTTCTGGATTGCTCCAGGACTTATTTCATGTATTTTTATATGAAACAAAAAGATAATTCAGTGTGGTACACGTTTTTTCAAGGCACTTCGGTCTCTATAACTAATCTTTTTGAGGATTATAAACTCTGGATGATGGACAGTAAAGCCCAAAGGTCTTCTTTCCAAAGACACCAGAAGTGTGTGTAGCACTCTGAAGTCAGCACCTGTTATCATTTTAAGTGAGGTACGTCATTTTCAACCGTGAATCCTAAAATGGGGGGTGCTCGCTAACAAATTAAAGTCTAAATTAATATCGGCATGGAATGAAAACTCACCTATCAATTTTCTAAATGCACGTCATAGATCTTATCATGAAAGTAAGAGGTTTCATTTTTAAATATCTTTTCTGACTTTGTAATGAATAATCAAAATGTTGTAACTGCATCTTCTGGTGATGTATGCAGGATTGTAAAATTAATAAATGTAAACACACTTCTGTATTTAAACTCAAGAGTTAAACAGCCCATCATATATTTCTGGTCTCCGGGTAGTAAAGCTTGTTTTGGGCACACATTTACAAGCCAAAACATCCATGCATTCATCATAAATAATAATAATAATATGTTTTATTTCAATAGAACCCAAGGACGCTATAAAATAGCACAAGCTACTGGCAAACAAAATGTGTTTACAACAAATAACTACAGATAATTAATAACAAGAGGTCATGCAATCAGATGACGAACATCAATTATATGTTCAATTTCTCATAAATGTTCCAAGACTTTGTATTACAATATTTAAGGATAAAGGATAAACATTGAAATTCTCCCCCAGAATGAACAGTCAGTGTGAAGGGCCAAGGCTTTGAGCTTTCAGCTCCCATGCCGAAGACCACTCGCAGCTTTTATCCCTCACAAGGGTACAACACGTCTTAGTCTTTTGCTTACATTTCAACAGCCTTCTGTTTTGAGGAAAACACTTTACGTAAGTGTTCCAGACCCCCTAAAATACCCTGCGCACCCCTCACACAAACAAGTGCTCAAGCGTCCCGGCGATCTCTGACACGAATCCAGTAACGGGAGGTCAAACACTGAAAACTGACACCCGCTTCGTTACAGAGCCACTGAGGCAAATACAGCAGCCTGTATTTAAACACCATCTCGCAACAAAAGAAAGCACACCCAAAGTCTGATCCAATTCATCCCTGAATGCTGGATCATCTCAGATCTGTGATTAGTAAAAGCAGTTACAGATTACAGGTGTTTTTCTATGCTCCCCTGAGCCCCGGCAGCTTAGTCTAAAGGGACACGATCTGACGTGTTAATGACATAACCGTCCTGCAGGAACGGTACAGACGGACTCTCTCTCTCTCTGATGTCTAATCCTTGCTGTGAATAACACCCACCTGCCATAACTCTCTGGGCTGTGTGAGCGTGGGAGGCCAGCATCCATCAACTATCAAAGCACCTATGACTCGAGGGATTCCCACACCAACCTCTTGTTATCAAGACGTCGACTGTGTGAGACCTTGGCACAGGGGGTGTTTTCTAACAGCTCTGTTTGCTCACGGTTCAGCGTTGGTGCATACGAGAGATGCCTAGCTTGTGCTTGGCTCCTGGGTGGAGCTGAACGATTCATTGAAATCAAACTGAAATCGTGATTTGGCATATGCCGTGATTTATTGTTTGCCCACAGTATCAAATTAACATTAACACAACACATATTTATGTTACAGAATGTACAAAGCCTAAGAGGTAACAGATGAATAAAAAAAATAGATGTGCTGTGATTTTTTTCATTAAATATATACACACCTTGCCTTTGTATAATGCATATTAAAGTAGTGTTTATATACCATATGTGACCCTGGAGCACAAAAGCAGTCTAGAGTCGCTGGGTATATTTGTAGCAATAGCCAACAATACATGGTATGAGTCAAAATTATAGATTTTTCTTTTATGCCAAAAATCATTAGGATTTTAAATAAAGATCATGTTCCATGAAGATATTTTGTACATTTCCTACTGTAAATATATCAAAACTTAATGTTTTATTAGTAATATGCATTGCTAAGGCTAAAGCTCAGTTTCATTGACCCGTATGACTGGTTTTGTGGTCCAGGGTCACATATGTGTCAGAAAAACTAAATTATTTATCATTTTGTCTTGGAACTTCTATTTCCTGCGGGAGCTGTTGAGGAGTAATTAGCAGGTTAAGTGGATTTACATATTTTAACAAAGTTATCATGAGCATTATAATGTTGAATGTCATAACAAATGTCAGTAGACCGAGAAGATTTAAAAACGAGCAGTTCATTCAGAAATTTGTCTGACCTTACATTCACGTTGAGAAAATGTAAACGCAAGACAACGAGCGCAGCACAAACAAGGGGCGGAGCTACATATACATAACGTGCAGGTATACTAAAATATTACTCCAGTTCCTTTTTCAATTTTACTCGTGGCTCAGTACTTAAGGTAGAGCATTGCGTTAGCACATATTTTTATAATCCTACTGCCCTGGGTTTTTCCCAAAATAACCACTATATAGGTTATGGGTTTGATGAGAGTGATGTAGTAATGTTCGATTCCCAGAACACATCTACTGATTATATATGTATAGGCCTGAAATTAGGAAGAACATTTTAAGGAAAATCTTATATTTTCATAATTATTATTTTTTTCTTCTCAAACCTTGAATGCACTCACTTCCCACTCTGTAAGTCGCTTTGGATAAAACAGTTAGCATCTAACAATATTTACTTATTTTCAGATAAATGCATGTCAAACAATATAAAAATGGGATAAACAATATAAAAACATACGTCATATCTAAATGATGCGTTTACAGCAGCGGGGAATCCTTTGTCTCTGGAGAGGCGCGGGAGGCGAGCGCTTACAAGCTGTTTGTGCGCGCCTCTTTTTGAGGAGGGGAGTGAGGTTTACTCTTTAAGATCATGAGTTATTTTATTTAATCGTAAAGTTGCAAAGACCTCAAACCCACAGAGATATCTTTATAAATATTATTTTCAGAAATAATTAATCCTAAAATTCGACATTAGTAACATACTTTTCACAGACTCGTCCATGCCCCCTAAAACCTCATTCAAACACGCCCACGTGTCTACATCACTATTTTGGAAGATTTGCATTATGAAATGTAGTGAAGTAAAAAGTACACCAATGTAGTGAAGTAAAAGTAAAAGTTACCCAAATGTATACCATCTCGCTGTAGTATTGTTGTCGCCGCCACACACGCTGTGTGCTTCCAAATATGGGCGTAATATTTCTGTCACACGATTGAGGTAATCGGCCAATCACAACACACCGGAGAGCTGGCCAATCAGAGCACACCTTGCCTTTGAGAACGATGAGCTTTGTAAAAATCGACTCAGAAAGGCAGAGCAGAAAGGAGCAACAATAATGTGGAAAATAATGTGTTTTTTGAACCTTAAACTGCATAAATGCATTGCATTCCAACAAATACACAAAATAATGTTCTTTTTAGCAACGTCATATGACCCCTTTAAAAAACAACACACGCCAAACATCCTCCCAAACTAAATAAGAAGCGTTATTAAACCTATTGTCCAACAAAAGAGAACATGATTTTACTCCACAACATCAATCAAGTGTTTGAAATAACTTCATTTTCTGATCTGATGTGGATTCTTATCACAGAATAAGCAGAAAATGTTTTCTATACGGTTATAATTTAAGGCTATGTCGATTAGCATTTGATTCTAAATGTACTTTATTATTAAAATACATTTACATTTATGCATTTAGCAGACGCTTTTATCCAAAGCGACTTACAGTGCATTCAAGTTACAGTTTCTACATTTTACCCGATGTACCCGAGACATAACACAGATAACCCCAATTATTGTTGAGTCATGTGTTTACTGTCTTAATGTTGAATCAATTCAAGTGTTTCTATCTTGTTTTTATTCAGTCACAGCCAGACACCTTTGTCCATTTTAAGGATTTCCTGGAAAGTCATGTATTTAATTACTTCTGTGACGCACATGTGTAGTTTCCGCGCGAGGGCGTCCAGTTTTAATACACGTGTTAGCACGCAGTAATATGCTGGCTTAAATAGGAATAACAATATTATTTTATCATAAATTTGTATCGTTTTTTTGTTAATTTGTTTTAAAAATCAGCAGATGAACCTTGGATCAGAAGGTTTTGGCCAGTAGCTCACCTTTGGCGGTTCGTTTCTGAGGCTTCGTGGCAAGACAGACCCCACACGTCCTCCATCTTCAGACAGGACTCTTTGTGGGCACTCCATGCCAGAGGAGACAGCCACTGCAGGGTCATGAAGGAGAAAAACCCTGCATTGTCCACCGGGTGCTGATGTCTGGGGGTGAAAATGGAAGGGTTTGGCTCGTATCAGTCATCTAGGCACTATGTGCTATGTCTGAGAACGGCGTGACCGTGAACGCGAGAGGACATCTTTACTGGCTTCGGCCAAACAGGAGATGAATCACACGTTCGTGTTTGAACAGCAGTTTGCACGTCCCTCTCAGAACTCTTACGAAGCGGTGAAAAAGTTCAGCGGCTCTTTATCAGTCAGCATGTTAAAGATTGAGCCGTCTGTGAGTGAAGGATAAGAGCGCTCTTATCAGGACCTCATTGACTGTCCACTTGAGTCCAGCGTAGCAAACATCTCCTAAGGTCTGTTTCACATCCCACAAAAGTATTTCTGTGCGTATGTTTATTTTGGACCCATATTAACAGGTTTCACACTGTGTGCATAAGAAGTGTGGTAGAAGTGCAATATAAGTTAGGTTTAAAAAAACTAAAGAATTATTATACATGCAGTGTTTATGAGCTCAAACTAACTGAGACATGTCCTGGAATACAAACAAATAAAACATTTTAATGAACAACTGAGAAGAAAAGATCAAATAAAAGTGGTAACTGTCACATCCCTTAAAATATACACATACCTTTCAAATATAATTTTTTTTATTTGTGTCCCTGGAGCACAAAAGCAGTCATAAGCAGCACGGGTATATTTGTAGCAATATCCAACAATACATTGTATGGGTGAAAATTATCATTTTTTGTTTTATGCTAAAAATCATTAGATATTAAGATCATGTTCCATGAAGATATTTAGTGAATTTCCTACCATAAATATATCAAAACTTAATTTTTGATTAGTAATATGCATTGCTAAGAACTTCATTTGAACAACTTTAAAGATGATTTTCTCAGTATTTAGATTTTTTTGCCCCCCTCAGATTCCAGATTTACAAATAGTTGCATCTCAGCCAAATATTGTCCTATCATAAACCATATTATGAACCATACCTTATTATTCAGCTTTCAGATGATTTATAAATTAACTCTTATGACTGGTTTTGTGGTCCAAGGTCACATTTTTTAAACTAATTTTAGTCTTAAATCATTTGCTATCCAGCCAAATGTTAATGTTATATGGTTATAACCACTATATCCAGAAGAACTTACTTGTGTGTGATCCGAAAGGGCTTTGAGTATCTGTAAGCTATGGCGATATCTGCCTCGTCTTTTAGTTTGGGTGCCCAGCTCCACCTCATCATCGGGGTCTGGGAGAGTCTGTGGAGGGGACAGCGTCAAACCCTCCACCTGTCCTACGGCCTCCAAGGCATCCGAGAACATACCTGTCTCTAACAAACAAAAACACAGAAGCTACAAAACACTGCCAGACACTCGGGATGAGCTCCTGTCCACGCTGGGAGTGTCTGAATCTGCTGACTAATATCAGTGCAGTGACGTTATGGCCTTTGCTGTGAAGTTAAAGTGTTTATCTATTAAAAGACGCCTGTGGGTGGCCTCAGGGCTGGTGGATACTGAGACGGAGGATATTCGAGCTCGCTGTGTGTGTGTGTGTGTGTGTGTGTGTGTGTGTGTGTGTGTGTGTGTGTGACCCTGTCACTGATCCATCTGTGGCATAAGGCACGATAAGGTAAATCCAGTAACACCGTGACTCTCTGTATCTGCTCGGTGTACGTCACCAGATAATGAAAGATAAGCACATAGTTTCATTATTTACACTCTATACAAAGAAAGAGCCCATGTTCGATAAAAATCACTAACGCTATAGGGAACGCAAACAATGATAATGGGAAGTTTTAAAGGGCTAATTCACACAGAAATGAGCATTCTGTCATTATTAACTTCATTGCAAACCTGTATGACTTTATTTCAGCATTTTAAGGAATTGATCTTGCTATTCATGCAACTATAATGAATGGAGATTAAGGCGTTTGAGCGTCATAAAGCACTATAAAAATACCACAAAATGTTCATGTGATTTTTGCGCTGTATTCCAATACTTCGGAAGCCATGTGATTTTTGTGTGTGTGTGTGTGTGTGTGTGTGTGTGTGTGTGTGTGTGTGTGTGTGTGTGTGTGTGTGTGTGTGTGTGTGTGTGTGCATGTTTATGTGGTTTATGAGGACACAAATTTGTATAATGACATGGGTATGACATAGGTATTACAAGGAGAAGGTGATTTATGAGGACATTTTCAGTGTCCCCATAATTTAAAACGCTTATAAATCATACAGAGTGAGTTTTTTTGGGGGAAAGTAGAAATGCACCGTCTCCTGTGAGGGCTAAGTTTAGGTGTAGGGTAGGTGTAGGGCAATAGCACATACAGCTTGTACAGTATAAAAACCATTACGCCTATGGAGAGTCCCCGTAAACCATAAAAACCAACGTGTGTGTGTGTGTGTGTGTGTGTGTGTGTGTGTGTGTGTGTGTGTGTGTGTGTGTGTGTGTGTGTGTGTGTGTGTGTGTGTGTGTGAGAGAAACACACTGAAAATCAACTCTATCTGTCCTTGGAGTATTTATGGAGTATTTATTCCTGATTAGGACCATTTTTGTTGATCAAGTATATAGTCATGAAGCAGTTAGCAATGTAATGAGGTATAGATATTCAAAACCAATCAAGAAAAACAGCCCTTATATCGATTTGACATCAGTATCAGTAGAAACTCAAAATATTGTATTGAGCAGTCCCTAATACAGCGCACACAAACGCTCATTTGTTTCATTCATGAATCAGACTAATCCGGTTCTGGACTTAATGACTAAATCATCTAATGTTCGTCAGATTTGAAACTACATGTTCATTTTTAGGTAACGCTCCAGACATGACCCCATTTCAACAGGCACACAAACAGCGGAGTAGGACATAAACACACACATTATGGGGCTTATATATGGTGTGTAGTTCTTGTTTATCTTCAGTTTCAGATTACTATGAATATTTATACATTTGCACACAATTTAAAGGATAAACAAAGCCAAAATAAGATCCTCTACTACCACAATTGCCCAGTTACTAAAACTACTGTACATAAGTATCAGCTAAATGGCCTTTAATAATCAGAAACAGTTGAATAAGAAATCAGTTTATGATTATGATATCAGTTGTTGATTTGTTGTGTTCCCTGTCATTTCTGGAGATGTATCCTCATATGGGACGTGTTATAGATCATCAGAACTGGTTTTATCTCAAATAAGCATGGCATGTTATTAATGAACATGAGTATCGACCCCCCGCTGGTTAAGGTGTTTAAAAGCAACACAAAACTGTCTCAGAAAGTTTCTCAGAAAGTTGGAGCGTGAAGAAGGTCACTTACATATCAAACAGAAAACCTCTTTCCTTTCAGCTTCGGGATGTTCCCACAGGTTCTGCAGGGTTTATTCAGAAAGTCTCGGGGTCCCTCGCTGCACGTGACACATCTTCCCCTCGCAAAAGAAGTTAAGCAGCACGCGCTCTGCTCTGAGAGAAACTCGCGCGCGCTAGAAGAAGGCGCTCTGGAGAGTTTGAAACGTGCCGCAGCACAGCTGACGGAATTCCCTGAATGCATCTCGCGTCACGCCTCAGCAGCCAATCACGGATTTGTTTGGTCGTCGCTATGGCTACCGGACCTGAAGGGGAAGGAACGGCCACGTGGTGATCTTTGCAACAGCGTGCACACAGATTAGCGGACTATTTTTGGCCGTTCGTCTGAAGAGCATTGCTTATATGGAGTAAGATGAGCAGACACGTATTATTGTTTAATAGTAGCTGTTGCGGAACGCGTATAGCGTTGAAAGAGTGCGCGGTGGCTCGAAACGCTCGTGAACTGATGTTCCTGAACATGTTACGTAATGATAAGACTTTCTCTATTTTAACTTAAAAACAAACCTTGAACCCGGGCCGCTATCTTTCCGTCTCATACGTGTAAAGGCTGTGTTTCTCATCACTGGGCAACACAGTCAATAATCATGTTGCTATCTCAGTAATGTGTTCACTGATGTAAAGGTCATGACCTCTGGCTGTGTTGATATAACTGACAGCATGTTGTGGTGATTTGTATGTTATTTATTTATTTATTATTTAGTCATTTAGCAGCATGTTATGTAACATGGCTCTGTGCAGTACAAGAGTACAGGACATGCTGAAAAGACTAAACTTGAACTTGAACACACAATAATGTTGTTTGTGTAAGGTTATACAATGTCTAATTTTAGCTGCTCTGAAAAGGTTTGCAACATTTTTTAAACTACTTTTATCTTTTGTGTAGTACAAGCGTGCCATTCATATGAGATCATAAGCTTGTAAAACTATTTGAAAAAAGGTTTGCTAAATTAATTTCAGGTATATAGTAAACTTACTGGTATTTTAACACTTAATGCAACAAGCATGCAAACACATCAGTTGTAATACAATGCTGTGATTGAACTGACTCTTCATGGTCGTGCAGTTAGAAGTGCTGTAGTGACCTCTGTTGGCATATAACACACCGGATACATCAAATCAAATCACTTTTATTGTCACAGCACGTGTGTCTTGGTGAGTGAAATTCTTGAGAGCGTGCTCCAGACAGTGCAGAAACAATTTACATATAGACAGTACATACTTACAGACTTATACGGATGATAATGTGCAGAATACACATACATATACTCAGTACACACAGAGTACTATTAGACATACTTCGTTATCATGAGAACGGCCTAAAGCAGTGCTTCTCAGTCCAGGTCCTGGATATTGAACACACTTGATTCAGATCATTAGCAGTGTGTGTTTCAGAGGACTGAGAGCCGCTGACCTGCAGCGTCACAGAACAGAGATGAGTTTGACCTCAGGGTCACCGCTTTATCAAGTCATGTCGGATGTGTCGTATTTACGAGCTGAACATACCTGAACAAAGTATTTATTACGAGTGGGATACTCAACATTTCCTTTAAGCCCTGAGTTTCTGAGTTGGGGAGTCGGATGCAATGGACACAGCCAAAAACTAAAGATATGCTGCGTTAAAGTTGTTGAAATTAATAATAATAATGCACAATAAAACTATATAATTACAAAATATGATATTATTGTATAATTCGTTCGTTATTAGTATTAGTATAGTTAACATCACCTTCATAAATTAAATAAAAATAGAAGAAACAATGATGCACATTCTTCATTCATCATTTTATAGATGTAGAGTTAAAAAAATCATTGAATTTTATGTAGAAAAGTTAAATTGCCATCTTGTTCGGACCAAAGTGACATCATAATAACGACTTGTCAGCTCGTAAGTATGAACGTCCCAGGAGGACTTGAACCTGCAAACGTCCTCGGCGTATGTTGAACTGGAATAGAATTGATATTTCCAGGATAGATATCAAATGAAAATCCTGAATGAGTGGCAACTCTTTAATCAAAGGGACACAAACACAACATTTAAATCTCAATTCTTATTCTTAGTGATTTGTGGCACTCGGGAAAATAAAAAACAATCGTTCACCTAGTCATGAAATACCTTGAAATATCAGAGAAATGTTTTTCAGATTTGGAAAAGTCATGGAAATGTCAATAGTTTTGAGCTTCTCTAAAATATTTCATAAGATCAGTCAAGAGTTTATGTAGCGTAAACGTTACTTTCACGTCAAAAAGATGTTTCCTCAAATTATTTCAATCAATTGGTCAAAATGATGCATAAACGGTCTGAATGATTCATTGCCAAATTGATCTGTATTGTTGTTATTATTATTATCATTTAAAGTTATATTTAATTTAAAGTCACATTTGCATAAACTATATCTTGTTTTTGGGTTTTGTGTGAATTGTACAAAACGTGCGTCACATTTTAGCCCAAAGTGTGAGAATAATTCTGTGTGAAGAACTTGTAGAGTTTGTATTTTCACAATTTTACCACCAAACTGTAATAATATGACAAATAATATCTAATATTTCACAATTGTAAAGACTTTTTTTCTGCAACAGTCCTGAAAAATTAGGCAAATATTTTGTAATTAGAATTGCTCAATGAAAATGACTTCATATATTCATACAGTGCTGTAGATTACTTGCTAATTAAAGTCCGTTACTGATTACAAAGGACACAATGGAAATTATAGTTAGCAACAATCAATTATAGTTCTATTAGATAATTAATTTTAGGTCACGTATTCTGACTACTTCTTGATAACTGTTTACCTACCTCATTTATCCCATAGATTTGAACAGGATTACTGCAAACCATATTGATATAAATACATAATCCATTCTTTATCATCAGCATGCAGTGCATTAAACATCAGCCAGGGTTTCCCAGACTCCGGCAGAGAACAAGAGAGGAATTAGGGAGATCAATAAATTAGGATTCATTTAATAATTTACTCCCATTGTGTGGATAATTTGTAACTATGTAATCCATAAAAGTAACTAATTGGATTACTACCATTTTAAAATGTAACAATTTAATTACAAATACTGCATTTTTGGAATATGATTACCTAATCTAGAATATATATATATATATACTGTACTGCAGCACTGTACTGTGTGCGTGCGTGTGTGTACGTGTGTGTGCGTGCGTGTGTGTACGTGTGTGTGTGCGCGCGCGTCTGCGTGTGTGCTGTGTGTGTCGTGTGTGTGCATGTGTGTCGTGTGTGCGTGCGTTTGTGCGTGTGTGTGCGCGTGTGTGTGTGTGTGCTTGCGTGTGTGTGTGTGTGCATGTGTGTATGTGTGTGTGTGTGTGTGTGTGTGTCTGTGTCTGTGTGTGTGTGTGTGTGTGCGTGTGTGTCTGTGTGTGTGTGTGTGTCTGTGTGTGTGTGTGTGTGTCGTGTGTGTGTGTGTGTATGTGTGTGTGTGTGTGTGTGTGTGTGTAGTGTGTGTGTGTGTGTGTGTGTGTGTGTGTGTGTGTGTGTGTGTGTGTGTCTGTGTGTGTGTGTGTGTGTGTGTGTCTGAGTGTGTGTGTGTGTGTGTGTGTGTGTGTGTGTGTGTGTGTGTGTGTGTGTGTGTGTGTGTGTGTCTGTGTGTGTGTGTGTCTGTGTCTGTGTCTGTGTGTGTGTGTGTGTGTGTGTGTGTGTCTGTGTGTGTGTGTGTGTGTGTGTGTGTGTGTGTGTGTCGTGTCTGTGTGTGTGCTCTTGCCTGTATTGCATATAGACAGCTCAGTTTTATGGTTAAGGTGAGTCGTGAGTCATGTATTTAAGGCCACTCACTCATCTTAATGTAGTTATGCAGCTTGTCCGCTGCTTGGAGTCATACATTAACAGTCCAGAAATCACTTAGACGGTTTCACTTTCCTGAGCTGGGAAATCTGCTGAACGCAGGCAATCAATGAAGTGCATCTAAAGCTCCCTATCAATTTCCACACGGCTTCATAATACATACGTCTCCAGCAACACACCGCTGGACTACTGCTTAGAGAGATGCACAGATACATTCATAAACAGACAAATAACCTTTCAAACGTTATCAAACACAAAATGCCACCATTTCACATACAATGAAAGAATGAGTGAAACTGACCTGCATCAGGATCTCCAGCAGCCTGTTTCACAACACCGCACATATATGACCCTGGACCACGAAACCAGACATCATCTGAAAGCTGAATAAATAATATTTCCATTCATGTGTGGTTTGTTAGGATCGGACAATATTTGGCTGAGATACAGCTGTTTGCAAAACTGGAATCTGAGGGTGCAAAAAAATATCTAAATATTGAGAAAATCATCTTTAAAGTTGTTCAATTGAAGTTCTTAGGAATGCATATTACTAATCAAACATTAGGTTTTGATATATTTACAAATTTACAAAACATACTTAATTTTACTTAATATCCTAATGATTTTTGATTAATAAAAAGATGAATGGATAATTTTCATAATGGATAATGCAGTGTATGATTATTGCTACAAACACACTCGTGCTAATTATGACTGCTTCTGTGCTCCAGGGACACATATAATGAAAGAATAAGTGAAACTAGTCTTGTGCATCATCACTAAACACTGCACCAGGATCTCCAGCAGCCTGTTTCACAACACCGCACATATATATTTGGTGCTGATAGAGTTGTTTATTATCAGCATGTTTCCCCGTTCCTCGGTGAGAGCCGTGTGGATGGAGGTGACACTTCTCTGACCTGCGGTGCATCCCATCGCCCCAGCTGTATGAGGTCCGAGCGGTCCAGCATCATCCCACACTTCATGAGGCAGACTAAACCCTTTATCTGTCTATTCCCAGCACTGGGTGGCCAGGCTATCAACAGAGAGCCGGAAATATGCCTCCGGAACCAAACCGGTCTCAGAATAGATTGCTCTTTCTTGTCTTTCAGCGCTTGTTGTACACGGCACTGAAAAGATTGTCTGTAAAACAGATTGGAGCTCGCGCTTCTGTTCAGCTGTGTGTTCGGAGCAGATAGTGGCAAAGCTTTAGGAAGTATTTTCTGATAGAATGATCAGGTTCAATATAACTTGAGCTCGACACAATCTGTGGCACGCTGTTGATTACCTCCGAAAATCATTTAGACTGCTCCCTCCGTTTGTAAAAATAAACACAAGTGGAAGTCTGCAGCAACATTACTTTATGAACATTATACTAGGTAGAGGTGTGTGTGTGTGTGTGTGTGTGTGTGTGTGTGTGTGTGTGTGTGTGTGTGTGTGTGTGTCAAAATCCTTACATTTACAATTATTTGTATTCATATTTGTTTACGATTTTTAAATGTAATTTTTATAACCAAGCATTTACACCAATTTTTTTTCAGATTTAAATGTGTGTGTGTATGTACGTACAGGGGCGTAGCAGCCATTTTAAAAGTGTGTGTGTGTGTGTGTGGTGGTGGTGGTGGGGGGGGGGGGTTAGCTGTCAGGTGAGGTGACCCTCAAAGGAAAATTAATTATGTATATAATGTACAAAGTAGTTCATGTTCATATAATGAATTCTAAATACAATACCGATTGGTGTTTTAGAGCAGCATAGTTGCAATGTTGGGAGCGTGCCGTGATAG
The DNA here is from genome assembly GCA_027474115.1 of Schizopygopsis malacanthus. NCBI lineage: Eukaryota > Metazoa > Chordata > Actinopteri > Cypriniformes > Cyprinidae > Schizopygopsis > Schizopygopsis malacanthus. The sequence goes on from CM049878.1 coordinate 27,675,928, forward strand.
CTCACAGGAACCTGTTGTGATATCATACTCAAATATGAAGAATAACTTCAGGACTTTGAGACTACAGTGGACATCAATATTTTCTGATGAAATAAAAATATACTTTTTACGAAATAAATATATTTTATGGACAATATTTCAATTACGCTACACTTGAACAATAACTTTTATGAGAGAATGAGCTTTATTGGCCAGTTATGTTACACGAGGGATAATAAAAGAATATTGTACAAAATAACAAAAACTCAATATATAATATAGACAATTACATATATACAGGTCTGATATGCATAATTAGAATTTTATTTTATTTCTTAACACTTGGACTTGGCAAAGGATAATTCTACTTTAAAAAATGTATGAGCACAGAAAGAAATTTAGAAACACTATCTAATCAATAATCAAAAATTCAGATTAAAATTAACCGTCCCATTATGAGGCGATATTTGACTCCTTAAAGTGATTTATAGAGAATTTAGTTTTTACCTTTGTAATGGCATTTTTGTTACTTTATTAAACATGTCATCTTTTGTCAAAAAATATAATATATAAGCTTTTTAACATTTCTAATTAAAACAACAGAATAAAAAAGAAAAGAATAAGAAGTAGATAAAGAATAAGTTTCCAATAAAATGAAATAAGTATTTATTAAATAAAGTAGTATTTTAAGTATTTTCAGACGATTAATGAGTCTCAGAGGTTTTGATTTATTTTTGAATATATAAATATTAAATGATTTAAATAACAAAAATATACTTTCAAAAATATATGAGTCATGAGCAGGATTACTTTGATTGATTTATTCTTTTAAATATTAAAAAGCAGTTAAAATATTTTTTGAAGGAAAATAAAAGATTGTCAAACTACTTCCGGTTTCTTTTAATTGATTTAATGAGGCTTAGTCTCCATTCTGCTATCACAGGACTGCTGTATCGTGACATTGCATCTCGAGGGGTGAGAACCAGATCTAAGTCACATTTTTGACTTATAATAAATATATATTAAATGAAAGCTCTTAATGAGCTCGTTCAACTGGTAAAAGTACTGCCATGAGAGCACACATTTTCATTATAAACAATGGAAATCAAAGTCCGATCAGAATACGGCTCTCCTGTAAAGTTGGTGAAATATCACTTAAGCCGTCGATTTATAGATGTACACGAATAGACTTCACACAGCTGTTTAAAAACCATAAACTCCCACTGTATGTGCATTACTGCAAACACAGCTTTGACTACGAGTCGAGTCGGCATTAGTGTCAGCGTCAATAGAGCTTAACTTGTTTTGAAGCCGAAAGACTGGTTTATAGATTCAGACAGTTGGAGACTGGAAGCCAGTAACCAGCACTAATGGCCAGTCACTCAAGCGTAAAGTGACCGCTCTCGAGCCGTCACAGACTATTTCATCTTCACATATCCTTACCATCGTTATTGGGCGGTGCGGTCACAAATCAAAACTCCTTCAGCAAAGGCCTTGCTAATTTAGATGGAATAAATGTGACTTAAGGGCAGTTAACTAAGTCACCGTGACTCCCTCATTAAGCGAAGCTGATGACATGCACGTTAAAACACGACTAGATTTGAATGGTTTCGAAGTTGCTCTACATGCCGCAGGTTTCATGGGTGGCAGAACAAACAAGACTGAACTCATAAATATGCAGCGCTACAGCTTTAGACCTCGTCATGATATGATTTGTGCATCAGCTCTACAGCAAGCCTAGTGCTCGAGTGAGGAAACATGCTTACTAATTAACAGTTGTCCTGGAATATAGTCTGGTTTACTTGCTGTTAGCGTGAGATGACAGGCTTTTAGTAAAACAAGTCACTTATTTTGAGGAGAGAGCTTCTCCTCAAGACTTCATGAAACATCTGATGACAAATAAGATCTATTTAGAGGCACACGGCTCACTTTTCCCAGTAAAAGAGATCTTTAGAGCATGATATTTAGACAGACCGGATGTTAAGTCAAAGGAGAAGCAAGATTTTATTCTGGGTGCGTCGGTCTGAAGATGAAAACTGTTATTTCCATGTTTAATAATAGTTGTGAGCTCACTCCATCCCTTGGATCGAAGTCATCTCTTTCTGCATTTGTTTGTGAAAGGTCAGCGGCGTAATGAAGATGAGTGTGACTGTAGTTCATTAGTCAGGCAGCGTGTCGTCTCATCAGGACATCAAACTCATTTATGTAAAAGACCAGGAGCAGACGACATCACTGCAAGCACAAAAACAACCTGAAGTGCAGTTATTACTTTGACCTCCAATATTACCTTGATGTGTAAATATAAGTGGTGACCTTTGACCCTTGCATATAACTCTATATGACAGTCCACTTTATATGTCATAGAGTTAATAATTTATGACAAGGTAAAGTCAGCATGAGCGATGAAAGTGGCAAAGTAACTATCTATGAAATATCTACTTACAGCAGTAGACTGATGTGTAACGCTTAAAAAAAAATTGAGGAAAAAAAGATCATTATATTGTTGTTTTAAAGGAATTTTTCCCTTTTTGATTTGATAATTCATTTATAATGTTAAAAAGAGTTCTATTTCAGATTAAAAACAGTTCTTTTGAACTTTGTTAATGAAAGAATCTTGAAATGAGCATATATTAGTATGATTTCTGGATCACGTGACACTGAAAACTAGATTAATGATGCTGAAAATTCAGCTTTGCGTCGCAGAAATAAATTACATTTGAACATATATACATAGAAAACATTCTTAAAAATTATAAAAATATTTAAACAATTTTATAGTTTTTTGAACAAATAAATGCAGCCTTGGTCAGCAGAACAGTCTCGTTTAAAAATATATAAAATACCTTACTGACCCCAATCAGTATACATATTATTATAAATGTATATTATTTAAGACATGAAAATATAGTAGATTTAAAATATCCACCACTCTTTATTTGGACAGCTATATAGCCAAGTTCACTCACGCACGCACGCACGCACGCACGCACGCACGCACACACACGCACGGGCACGCACACTCTCAGTCACAGACACAGAGACACTCACGCACATGTTCACGCATAGGCACACACACACACACGCACGCGCGCACACACATACAAGCACACACACACGCTCCTAGAAAGGCATTTCAGCGTGGCGTCTCTCTTTCTGTCCAGAAGGGGGAGCTCATGAACTGCTGTACTCCATGTGTTGGATCTGATTTATTATCATAAGCATTATTATGGAAGTGGTGACCCTCTGTAACCTCCACGGGTTCCTCCTTAAACAGATGGACACGTTCAGTCATACGCTCTGACTGCTGTGGAGTAATGAGGAGCTTTCACTTGCGCGGGACGACGGGAACACTCGCTCTCCTTACGAGCCAATCACCTCCCGCTCATCCCATCGCTCAAGGGAGCCGCTCTTTGTAATTGCCTGGAGGAAGTCAGGTAAGAGTGAACTAATTAGCCGAAGCATCAAGATACAGTCCCACCAAAAAGAGATCCACACAAGCTGGATCACTCCATATCCAATTACTTCCAAGGATGTGAGGAGCATGGCACTGGGGGGATTATGGGTTATGAGCCCGGCTCTCAGGTGTTTGCGCTTTGACATCGCTGCCCTTTGGATTCAGAGCCGCTCTGCTCTTTAGGAGAGCTCAATAACAAGACCAGGTGCTGAAGGACACTCCAGCTTCCAGAGGAAGAGGGTAATTGAGGAACATCTCCAGGGCTCCACAGAGAGATCTAATGAGTCTGTTTAGGGTTTTGTGTGAACATGAAAAATGGAGGATACCTGTCAGGAGTAAACAAAGTCTACCGGGGAACAAAAGTCCATAAAGAGCACAACAACACAAATGAATGGTATTCCAGAGGATAGCCGTGCTTGTCGATGTGAAAACCACAGCCATTTGTCAAATGCAGGCTGGATGACAGTGATGGAGTCCACATAAAGGCCGCTGAATTGATGCACACGGCTCTCCGGCTAAGTGCTCTGATGGAGCGGCTGGAGCTTCCCAAAAATAGAGGAACGAGGAGAGAAAACGGGACACGTACTGTACGCTCGCTCTTTCTCTGCCCCTGCATCTGTGCACGTGCTGTTCAAAAACCTCCAAAGCGGTGAACGCTGGATGAGAGTGAGCTGATGAACAGCAGGATCTCATTTAAAGGAATATTCTGCGTTCAGTACAAGTTAAGCTCAGTCAGCAGCACTCGAGGCCAAATGCTGATTACTATATATATATAAAAACTGCAATAAATGAACTCAGATTTTAGACTATTAAGCTAGATGCAATTTTCTATGTATAATTTGGGATGAGATTTTAAGAATTATTGTATAAGTCTATTATTGCATTTATTGTTCAAAAATACAGAAAAAAACTTTTTTTTTTTATATTATTGCAATAAAGGTTTTTTAATTTAATTTATTATAAGATATAATTTATTAATGTGATGCGCAGCTGTAATTTCAGCATCATTACTCCAGTCTTCAGTGTCACATGATCTTCAGAAATCATAATAATATGCTGATTTATTACCAGTGTTGGAAACCATTGTGCTGCTTATTTATTTATGGGAACCTGTGATAGTTTTTCAGAAATAAAAGTTGAAAAGAACATTTTATTTAAAATTATTATGTAATTTTGTAACACTTCGGGATGTATAGTTGAAGAATAACAGTTTGGCATCAGTAATTTTTCCCTCTCTCTCTCTCTTTTTTTATAATATGTACTTTTAATTAGCAAGCATGTGTTAAATCCATGATTTGTTAGAATGGTTAGAACTTAATGTTATATTGTTTTTAATTAAATTATGGAATTTAAGCAAAATAATCAAATATACAACTATGTTGCCATGAAAACCCTGCATATTTAAAAGAGAACAATTTTAAAAGCTCACATAATACATTTTTAACGAAAATAATTAATATAAGTGATTGTATCAAGTCTCAGCCTCACATTTTTTGCTTTTAAATCCTTCAAAAATGTGCCTCATTCAATTCCATTGTAAGTCACCAAAATCTAGATTTGTATTTCTTAATTAATGTAAGAAATAGGATGAGTTAAAACACATGTTAGTGGTATGCCACAAATGCTGTTGATTAAACTTTCATTAAGCTGGAATGATGAGCACGGGACAACAAACTGAGCATTGAAATATTCATATTTAAGAGACAAAATCCTCTTTGTAAAAGTATTTACTTGTTCATATTCTATCCACTTACAGTTCAGTCCATCTGGAGTGCATATATAAAAAATGCATGGCAAAGAGAAATAATAATGAATTAAGGATAGTTCGACGAACGGAAGAAACAATCATTAGCCATTATTAATTCATGTTTGAGAGGCCAAATGTCTGACAAGCATTTGAAACACATTTTTCATACATATGACCCAAGGAAATGGAAAAGGAGCAGTGGGGACCAATCATGTGTAATAAAGCCTGAGTTTCCCTCAGCAATAAGTGAAAAAATAACCTTACAAAACGCACAACAGAAGAGCATTAGGGACGCTTGACTGTGCCGCCGGAAGAGTCTTCTCTCGTCTCCATTCAGACGTTTACTGCTGACTAACAGACACGCACGCACGCACGCACGCACGCACGCACGCACGCACACGCACGCACGCACGCACACGCACGCACGCACGCACGCACACACACGTTGGTTTTTATGGTTTACGGGGACTCTCCATAGGCGTAATGGTTTTTATACTGTACAAGCTGTATGTGCTATTGCCCTACACCTACCCTACACCTAAACTTAGCCCTCACAGGAGACGGTGCATTTCTATTTTACCTCAAAAAACTCACTCTGTATGATTTATAAGCGTTTTAAATTATGGGGACACTGAAAATGTCCTCATAAATCACCTTCTCCTTGTAATACCTATGTCATACCCATGTTATTATACAAATTTGTGTCCTCATAAACCACATAAACATGCACACACACACACACACACACACACACACACACACACACACACACACACAGCTCTAATTGTAACTAGACTTCACAAGCACTGTGCAAAAGCAGCAGCGCTGCTTACCAGTCAAACTCCTCATATAAGATATGAGATGGGAAATCACTGGAGGAAGAGCGGAAGAGCGTTCAGCAGGAAAAGCCTGAAGGTTTGAACGGACGTGTGATCTCTATCCCACGATTCCTCTTTTAATGAGCAGAGGAGCTGAAAGTGGAGCTCTTGAAGATTTTAGATTGTTAAACTAATAAATTGGTCTGGTTGCAGATTTTGTTGTTCTTTTTTTATTTAAAAATAGCAAGTTATTCAAACATTTACAGGATATGTGAACAAAAGATTCTATGCAACAGTTTTCTGCAGCCTATACAGAAGAGAACAGAAATATATTCGTGTTATTTATATATTTTTTCTTTTTTTACAAATCAGAGGTGAAACAAGAAGATGTATGTTGACAGTTCAAGTCCTCGGTTCAGCAAACCCTGATTTTTACCCGATGCGTTTTTCGTTGTGTGGTACAAGCGTACGGTCCGTTCACGTGGTGCACATACACACACACACACACACACGCGCGCTGAAGTGTGCTCGTGTGTACACATACTAAATCATACTACACACACACACCAAAGTCTTGAGGATCTCCAGGTCCAGAGTGTTTCTGAGATTAGGATCTCGTGGGGCGGTGGATGGACGCGGAGAGCTGGCAGGTGATTGGTTGTGACCCCTCCGGTCCATCAGTTTTTGTTTTTCTAGCGGGAACCCGACCCGTGTCTCTACGCCGTCTTAATGCCCTCAAACCCACAGAACTTCCAGCGCTTCTCCAGACTCGCCCCGACGCCCGTCAACTCCTGCCTGAACGTGCAGGGCAGCCGACCCAGAAGAGTCTCCACCTCCGCGGTGCTGATCTGAAACGACAAGAACCCATCCAAACCAATCACAGGGGAGAAGCCGAAAGTCCCTTGATTATTTTTTGACATATAAGAGTTCATTGTGTAATCGAAACATCCTGTAAGTTTCAGAACTCAAAACTTTCTTGCTAGTCTAAAAACTACTCCATGATGTAATAGTGTGGATAAGCTCCGCCTTATCCGAAAAAAAAGGATTTATTTTTTTATATATCCAACATAAACCCAAAGTGACTGCAAATTCACAACTCAAATAATACACAATTATATGCGTCACATTTCTGCTTAAAAAATTGGACCCATTTTCTTCCTATTTGTTTGTTTGTTTTAAAGGAAATTAGACAGAAGTAGAAAATGATGTGTGTAATATTTGTGCCGTTATTACCCAGCATTATGTCAGAAATGCTGCTGATTGTGCTTAATTGATATGCTACCTGAATTATACCTTTGATACCCATAATCAATGTCACAAATTTACTTGCTTGCTTAAACATTGCACAATGCATTCCATTTTTAATTTACATTTGCCCTGCATTTTACTAAAACTTCCCGGTTTAGCATTTTGATGTGCTTTCATATGTTTTGGACCCCACTGTATATAAGCGCAGCATGACTGTCAGAGCCCACACGTGATGTGAATTGTGTTCTTCACAGGATCGTGAAACCCACTTGCAGCAGCTTATCGAGTGGCAGGCAGAGGTGACGTGAATGACGGTTTATCAATTAAACCCTCCCACGGGGGGGCATTGTTTTTAGTGCAAACGAGCAGTGTTGATGAAGATATGAAGCCATGTGTGCGCCGCGGAGAGCGAGAGCGTGGGCATATACGCAGCCGGAGGGCTTCAACTCAAAACTGAAAAGATATAGAGGCTTATTTTCACCCTCCATCTATAAGTGTAAATTAGTCACAGTGTGACAGTGAAAGCAGAGCGAGAGAGCGAGATAAAGCCTGAGAGATGAAGCAAAATAAAGAGTAATCATCACTGCGCTATAGTAAGATGAGCGCTTTATTTCTGCATTAAACATTTTGGCAGGAGAAGCTTGAGGATTGTATTTGAGAACAAGAAGATGAGAAAACACACACGCACACACACACACACACACAAACACGCACACACACACACACACACGCACGCACACACACACACACACACACGCACACACACACACACACACACACACACACACACACACACACACACACACACACACACACACACACACACACACACACACACACACACACACACACACACACACAATGTGGGAAATGTGTGTGTGGTCCTGCTGTGAGCGGGAGAGCTCTTTCTGTCTGCTCAGGGGCTGTTTACTCAGCAGAACATTAGAATGGCAGACCGCCATATTTTCAGTGTGTGTGTGTGCAACAGTAAATACATTCAGTCTGAGTGAGTAGCTGGTGTGTGTGTGTGTGTGTGTGGGGGCATGTTTATGTGGTTTATGAGGACACAAATGTGTATAATGACATGGGTATGTCACAGGTATTACAAGGAGAAGGTGATTTATGAGGACATTTTCAGTGTCCCCATAATTTAAAACGCTTATAAATCATACAGAGTGAGTTTTTTGGGGGGAAAGTAGAAATGCACCGTCTCCTGTGAGGGCTAAGTTTAGGTGTAGGGTAGGTGTAGGGCAATAGCACATACAGCTTGTACAGTATAAAAACCATTACGCCTATGGAGAGTCCCCGTAAACCATAAAAAACAACATGTGTGTGTGTGTGTGTGTATGTCAAGGTTGTAATCACTAATGACAACTTTTATGAAGTTTTGGAACTAGATGGAAGAAAATATTTGTTTATCCATCCATCCATCTATCCATGTGTGAAGTGCAACAGTTAACGTACGGTTTTCAGCAGCGGTCAAAAAGGACTTAAACAGTGAATTTTGAATCGTTTTCTTCTTGTGAATGCAGAGATGTGGATTCGGCCAGCAGTGTGTTATTCGGCTGTGTATTTTTACACGGGTGGTGGGAGAAAAACACAGACATTCTGGATTCGGACGGCAGTAAAATCCTCGACTAACCCGGCAAATGTAGGAAACGGCTTTCAGGGCTAACCATTAGAGCAATGTCTGATCTTTGAAAGTGCTGATTCGTTTCAGTGAACCGGTTGAACTGATTCACGAATCACTCTAAAAGATTCATTCCCAGGTTGGACCATTTGCAGCTTCATAAATAACCAGCTCAATGATTCAAAGAGCTTGAATATACGTGTGACTGACGGTGCAAAACGTCAGCTAATAATGCTGAATGTCAGTATTGATCACTGTACAGAAATTAAAATCATATTTATGTCATGAATCATGATATTTTTGAACTAAATCTGCATTTGTGTGTCACACTTTGTAAGGGGTTGGTTACTTTTACTAAAATAATGCTAATTAATGCCCATGAATCTTACCCACACCACTGTAGCGGTTTCAAATTATACAAAACCACATATTTACACAAATTATGTTTTTTTTTCATTTTTGAAAAACTATATGGCATAATATTTTTAAATACCATATGACATACAGTACATGTTTGTCAGCTTGAATTATTAGTAGCTTCATTTGATATATTTTAGTACATTAAAGTTTGGTGTTTTAGTAGTGTATAAAAAGGTCTGGTAATAAAAGTTAATAAGATCAATACATATTACATGAATGCACTAATATTTTTTATTAGTGTTGAGTAATGGCTGCAAGAATAACACAAAGGGTTCATCCATCACTACTGATTGAGTGCATTAAATCAAGTATTTTTTGTAATTTTAATTAAGTACTTCTACGTCTACTTCAGAGTCATATTTCATTACGGCATCTGTACTTTTACTCAAGTACTTGATTTGTGTTCTTCATCCACCACTGATCAAAGGTCCAAAAAAAGAAATAAGACGCTACTTTAGTTGATCACAACTGCCTCAAACGAAACACTTGAATATAATTCAAAGCTTTACTGATAAATGTACACAACTTACTGATAAATCCGACACATTTGAGCACATTAACAGTCACAGTAAGTATTCTGCATTCTTATAATTGTGTCAAAGATGTTACTGTTTGAGGGTGCAGCTCGTTTGATGAAGCGTAGTATGTGTCATCACAGCTGCAATAAACCATAAAACTACTGAAGCTAAATAAATATCAAACTGCATCATCATAACTAACTGAAAATGAGAAAGTGAAGTGTGTGTGTTTCATACCTTGGTGTCCAGCCGCTGTAAATAGGAGCAGATATATTCGATGCTGGCTCCAAAAGGATGGACGTGAAGAAACGTTGAGATAATTCCTGTGGAAGAAAAGCCAAAGATGAATCACTGATAAGATTTTACTGAACAGTGAACATATAAAATCTGCTCCAAAACCTTTCAGACGCTGCCAGGTTTAAGACCAAGTACTAACTCAAATAAACCTCATAAATGACTGATTTTAGACACTGAACAGAGTGTGCATGTGTATACATGAATATGTATATAATGGCTTAATATCTACATTTATTAGTATTTGTATAGCTATTTAAAATATACATGCTATTACTGAATTTACAGATAACTGCTTAGGTTATGTTTTATGTGAACATGACTTATTTATATAAAGTTTCTTTCATTTAATAATAGAAATTAGCAATGAAATCCATTCAAAATTTACTATTTACAAAACATCATAATTATTGCCATCTCATCCACCTTGGATGCTGTATTTTTCCATTGCTTGCTCTGCATAGGATACAATGCTACGTCAGATCAGCCCACACGAGAGCGTGTCTACTAAACTGCTGTCTAAGTAGGCAGCACACTTGGTTTTGGAGCAGAGCGCTACGGCATCAGTGACTGATATTTCCCAGCGCTGATTTGCACATGATTGTAGTACTTGAGTTGTTTTCTGTGAAGTGGATATCCTCTTCGGATAACTCTGCCTCTTGAACTTTCTAAATGATCATGAGTGTTTAATTGCATAATCAAGGCTGTTCTTCGACTTCTGAGTGCTTCATTCACACACTCAAACATATGGAATAATAATAACGGCTGCTATTAGGACTTCTGGGTTGAATGCGATGCGCGCTGATAACTCAATTATTCTGAATGCATTATGGTCTGATCAGGAAAGCAAAGCATCTCTCCAGAGAGAAGCGCACAGGTGCCGCGCAGTCAATATCCATTAGTCTTGATGGACTATAGATATAGTTTATATATATATATACATGCTTTCACTGCAGTGTTTGGATAACCACGTCTTTCCATTTACACACATTGATTTAAAGCCAAACACTGTTAGGTGAAAGAAAATGGGCTTTTTATAACATAACACAATGTTTCATTAATTCATGCATGTCTGCTAGAAGATATAAAAACACCCTGAGCTGGCTAACTTCATCCAAAAATGAAAATATGCCATTATTTACTCTACCTACTGTCATTCAAACCTGTGTGATTTGATTTTTTCCAGGAAAACTAAATGAGAAGTTTAGCCGAGACTGGAAAATCAGCAGTGAACAGATGCTGTAAACCTCCAAAAATGACAGAAAGCATCATGAAAGGAGCTCATATGACTTGAGCGCTATATTCAGATGTAATTATACGATGGCTATCACACGGCTTGAGAATAAGTGCAAGAGTCAAATGCACAGAGCCTCGCACATGACATATGAAAGAACATATGTGACCCTGGAGCACAAAAGCAGTCATAAGCAGCACAGGTATATTTGTAGCAATAACCATCAATACATTGTATGGGTCAAAATTATTGATTTTTCTTTTATGCCAAAAATCATTAGGATATTAAGATCATGTTCCATGGAGATATTTAGAACATTTCTTACCATAAATATATCAAAACTTAATTTTTGATTAGTAACATGCATTACTAAGAACTTCATTTGAACAACTTTAAAGATGATTTTCTCAATATTTAGATTTTTTTGCACCCTCAGATTCCAGATTTACAAATAGTTTCATTTCAGCCAAATTTTATCCATACATCAATGTAAATATTATTTATTCAGCTTTCAAATGATGTATACATCTCAATTTGGATTTTTTTTTTTTGGTACAAGTTTTGTGGTACAGGGTCACATATAGTTACGACGATTGAATCATTTGTGGCCACATTTCATTAATTAATTTCCTTGTTGGAACAAATTCTTAATTTGTGGCCACAATATCTTAAAGTTAAACAGGCTTGGAGTTTCTCAGGACCCACAAACACAGCAGCTATCAGTGGAGGCTCGAGTAGAGACTGATGTAGCCGATGAAGTGAGGATTATTAGGAGTCCATGATGGATAGAGGTCAATAGAAGAAGCCCAGGGACCAGCTGTCAGGTTAAGACACTGTCTAGTAGTCCAACTAGCAGTTAACCAGGGGGTCATCAAGTCTTTTATTTCATTCAATTTACACTAATCTATGTTTTTATGTAACAAAAAAAAGTAGTCAGTTTGGAGTACCATATTTGATACATCAGGCTTTTATGGCTAGTAATCATGAAGAAAAATAACATTTTATTCAGAGGCCACAAGTGAGCAAAATATACAATTTAGTGCAGCTGCTGATATTTTTATAGCCAAAAATAAGATGAAACAGCAATAGTTTGAAAGTAAAGCAATGAGATCTTTGTAACAGAACAGCAGGCTACTTACAAAATGCATTTGATATCAGTTGTCACTCACACGTCTTAGAAAGATGATGATTGAATGCTTTTATTATCAAATCTCTATTGTTTTCATTATGGGGTAAAACAATGCAATACAACGATGACGAGAGATCAACAAATACTGTACATTAGCCTGATGTTCATATTTGATACTCGCATTTGAATGTGATTTTTCTATAAAAAAATAATAATGCATGGATAATCAAGTAAATCTAAGCTGTTTCAGTCCAGTAAGCTGAAATATTACAAAAAATATCAAAGTTATTCTTACGTTCACTTTATAAATACATTAAAGATTTCACAGCATTACACATCTCACGACCTGAAGGTGGACATTTTTACGATTATACTAAAAGAGCTTGTTAAAAAAAGTATGAACTGTCAATTAGAAGACAATCATTGTGTGCAACAGGATTTTTTTATCAGTTTTGATCATTTCGAGCCCTTAGAAATGTGCGTATTAAATATAATACAGTGAGCTTCATTTAACAGCCTCACTATACCGAGGCATTGACACCGACAGAGGAACACAGCGAGTGAAATCAAACCGCTCGTGCTGGAAGATTAGAAGCTCAGATGCTGGTTTTCTACAAGATCTCAACGCACATTTCCACCGTGTTATGTCTCTTCTGCTTTAGTTCTGACAAGAGCTCCTCCTCAAACACAGCATGAGCTCAAACAGATCTGATGGAAAGAAAGAGCATCCACTCCACTAGAGCTTACTTCATCAGAGAGCAATGTGCCGGACAACAGCACTCTTTCCGGTCACTGGACTGGCAAATAAGCCAAATAAAACCCTGGCGAACATGCTGTGCCAAGCCAATTACACATGCAGAGAATGCTGCGTGTTCTTCACTACACACATCCACATCTGGCATACATCTTTCTCTTATGACAATCATTTTCTCCTTCTGAAAACCTGAAAATGTTTTTGGCATAAACAAACGTTCATGTGATAAGTGACTCGGGATCATTGAATTATTGAAAATCATCGCCTCTCCACTTTCTCGGTGCCACCTCAGGGTGCGCATTCGTTTTTAATAATTCAGCAGCCCAGAGTCAATTATTTCTTTCTGGCTGTTTCTCAAAATATATACTTTTTTGGCCATGGATTTTGGCAGCCTCTCTCTCTCACGGCTGTGCTGCGGATGACATGTTAAAGTTCCTCATTAAAAAGCATCCGAGGTGACTCATTTGGCCAGGCAATTAACACCTGCACCCTAGAAGACATAGCTGTGGATGATGAAAATAATGAGAAGAGGGTTTTGTCTGATGAGATAAAGTGTGAACAGAGCTCTCAGTTGCCCCTCGACGCTTACCCACGAGCAGAGCCTCTCTCTCGGACTTCACCGGGCTGGGAAGCCCTTTCTCCGGCAGGCTCTCCTTCTCCTGGCTGCAGGACACCACGCCCGCCGCCGCCTCCTATGAGAGGAGATAACAACATAAGAGAAAGTTGTTTTCTTCTCACGGGGCCCTCATTACCCCGGCCCTCTGACGGGCTGAAATCTCCTCGCCCAGTTGTGTCAGAGTGATTTATCCCAGGACAAATAAAGTTCTCCTGCGCTCGATCGGCCTGTAATGATGTGTCATGTTCAGCGAGAGGATGGAGGAGGGGAAATGGGACAACAGAACAGGGTGTAGGTGATGCACAGAAAGGAAGTGTAGAGAGAAAGAGAGAAAGAGCGGCAGAGTGCAAGGAACAGAATAATAGACACTTTCCACAAAGTAGAAACATTAGGGCTTTTCACACTGTGCTTAACCCCTGGTTATCGTTGTTCTAAACAGCGCTTTTAACCCCGGGCAAAGACACATTTCACACCTGTAGTTTGAAAGCAGTGTTAGCACCGCATTTTCCCCGGGGTTATGAAACCCTCCCCGGAGCCCCGGTGTTAACCCCGCATTGCGGTGCTAAGTTTGTTCAGTGTGAACTGCAGCGGTGTTCGCTTGTTGCTGCACGCTTGGCAACAGACAGCCAATCAGATCTTGAGCAGCGAGGCTCATGTCACGTCAGTAACAGGAAACGCACATCGTGTAAACATCAAAAGATGGAAAGCGTGTGAACCGGAGTGAATAGGAGACGGTATTATTCTTACGCTACTGTATAAGTAAACACTAACGTTAGTCTCTCCACACTTAAAATACATTCTAAGACCTATTCACATATTTAGTTCTCTTTCTTTTGTACTTTTGTCTTCTGAAGAAAATCCTGAAAAAAATGCATCACGGTTTCCACAAAAATAAATATTTAGCAGCGCAACCGTTTTCAACATTAATACATAATCAGAAATGTCTCTGATTTACACTAAAGACTGGAGTACTGATGTTGGAAATTCAGCTTTGGTTACAGGAAAATAAATTATGCTTTAAAATATATTCAAATATATGAAAATGGTTATATTACATTCTAATAATATGTCACAAAATATATATTTGATTATATATTTTTAATTTTAAATGCAGCCTTGGTGAGCATAACATACTTTTTCTAAATCTTTTGAATAGTTGTGTATATAATATCAAGTCAGAAAGTCAAGTCTAAGGTAAAAAAACCTAGAGAGATTTGCACTCCTGGTCTCATGGCATATTCCTACCTCGGTGCACTTTTTAGCGACACCGTTTTACGTACGTTACTGCACGTTTCGCCGCAGTTTCAAAGAGAAATGTCCACTGAGTGGCGCTAAAACACGGGTTCAATACGTGAACCCTGGCACGTATTTATTGTGTAGATATAGGTACATATTGTTGTGTTTTTATTACAATGCTTACAGGAATGTATTGCGGCGGTTCAGAATTCAAATATCCGGGGACCGTCGCTAAAAGCTAATGCTCTATCGTGTTGTAAATATGCCCTACACTAAACCCAACCCTAAACCTACCCGAGTGTTGACAAATACAAAACTGATATAAAAACTCATTTGTTGATGCAACCGTGCCATTTCAACTTCCTTATATGCAGATTTGATCTGTTTTGTCGATCCGTAGTTACACGGGATTCGAACCGGAGCTCTTCATCTCTCAAAGTACGTCTCTGTACTCCGAGAGCTACCGAACAAACCTACCGTCTATGAAAACCCAAAGATATGAAGCTGCATATGTGTGATGCTAACGGTCAAAAGCATCAGTTTTCAAATCTCCCAGCATATTAATATTGTTTTGAAGTCATAACATTATATTCTTCAAGTAATTGTGCAAAAATTACACTTTATTAATGAAAAGGAATAAAAGGCGTCTGAGTTTTACTGCCTGTAGTGTTCATTTCTTTTGGAAACTGCTGTGATATGTACTTATTGGTACGTATTTCGCGTCTCGCTAAAAAGTGCGTCCAGGTACATAAATGCCATGAGACCAGGTAGGACATCTGATATGGTTAAAGCTCATAGAAGACTAATTTTATATATGATATTACTTATCTAATATTTTCAGCCCACTACATAAAACAAACTTCTTTGTGCAATTTGTGCTTCTAACATTTTAACATTACATTTCTTCCCCCAAAAAGCCATAGCACCCCCCAGTGTACCGTACTGAAGGAAGGTGTCTCTATGAGGTGTGATGAGGAGCGGTGATGTGGATGAGAGTCAAAGACGGAGAGCGGCGTCTCTCACTTACGCTGGCGTGATTGTTGCTTTCGTCGCCTCTGTCCTCCCGCTCGGCCGTCTCCAGCTAGTCAATTAAAAGAATGAGAGAGCTGTCAGCGAGTAATATGTCACAGGCTCGCGCACACACACGTTCACACGGGGAAACTAAAGGACACGGGACGCACCGCGGGGGCAGGAAGCCGAATCACAGGCCTGACACGCCGAGAGCTGAAGGTCACGTTTGCAAATGGATTTCTTGAAATGCCAAATAAGCAGCAAAGCTCCAAAGCATTTGTCCTGCTCAATGAAACTCTGATGAAGCGCAGCGGCGTCGCGGAGTGAAGGCAGACATTTCAAGCCGCTCTGCTGAGGTTAGTGGCGTTAAAGGCAAGCATCATTATTGTTATTGCTCATGCATATGGTTATTGAACAAACCTCAAATCCATGTATTAAACTTTGTATTAGCACCATCTGGGCTACATACATGAACGATATCTCAAATCACGCGGCTTGTCGAGGAGAGGCGCGTTATTACTTTTCTAAGTGATCTGATTTGCGATTTTCAGCATGCTGTGATAAATCAGGTGAAGAAATCCCATGAAAGACCGAAGCCATATCTAGATACCAGAATATTAAAGGCTCTGTCTGGCCTTTTTGGACTTGTGGCAGCCCCGGGAGCTCCTGAGGATAATAAAACCATGAAAATATTGTCTGGCCAGCAGCAAGTTCTAGAGGTCCAAGCACCTATGACATATTCTTCACGCTTTGTATTATAAAGCGGATCGCTTCAGCTCTAAATATGATTAGATGAATCTCATTTAAAGCTCTCTCGAAACAGCCAATGTACAGTATTGACACACGTGACTACATCGATGGAATTATATTTTTCTATCATTAAAATTATGAAAACAAAATTATTTGGATTCTTAAAATTAATACGTATTGTTTGTAATTACTAAATAAATGGTAATAAATTGTATTATTTAGGAAAACACCTTGAGATGCATTCTCATTTTCAAGTGGGTCCTAGAACACAAAAATATATATAAATATATAATAATAATAATACACTGCTTCAAAGGGGTCCTAGTACACAATATACAAATAAATAAATAAATATGTAACTGATAATAATAATAATAAGTTGTTTCAAGGGGATCCAAGTACACAATAAATAAATATTTAAGTGATGAAAATAATAATAATAATAAAAAACTGTTATTATTTACTGAATATATTTGCATCTTTTATGGTAGTTCTGTTAAGTAAAAGGCCTCTCGTAGTTTACTGCTGTTTAATGCAGTGAGTGAATTCGGGACAGCGCACAAAACTCTATGACAGATATTCTAGGAGAAATATGAATGAAGTTTATCACAGCAAGAGACGGAAGAGCAAACACTGAGACGCACACGTACAGACTGATGTATGACATACACAACACATTCATCCAGCAGAAAACAATAAGCTGCTCTCGCAAGCGATGGGCACAGATCTATACGAGGAACTGGATTTCTTCCATTAATGAGTCTGTCTCAGGTGATTCATCAATGCACACGCTGATGCCTTCAGCATGGATCAGTGGTGCCGAGATAAACTCCACCGCAGAGTGTCACTCAAAGCAGACCACATGCAGACGTTTCTCCTTCTCCTCCTGCTCTGAATGATGAGTAACCGACCGAGCGTTTCCAGAATGATTCGTCTCCGAGGTGATAAAACCCAAACTTAACCTAAAACCATCCGCTCCACGGTACCAGATAAGGAAACGCGAGATAACAACATCTGTCTGTACAAGATAACAGACTATTACATTTGGGGCGTGCATCGTTTAGCCTTCTCAAATTGTCATTACCTTTTGGAAGTTAAATTTGAAACTCAGTTTGATTTAAATGCCACTTTTCCCAAGTTTCACACATGAACGAGCAGGTTTTTGCTGTGTTCGTCCCCTAAGCAACACAGTCCCGTGTTCTGGTGAATAAGAGCTCTGTTGAGGACAGAGGCGGTGACAGTTAATTGAAAGCGGCTTGTTGTAGCCGCTGGTGTGGCGTGTGGCTGGAGCTGCCATTAGTTTTCATTAGCGTCTGCTCTGCGCTGATCGTACTGAACACCTCAACGCTTCAAGAGGACCAAACGCAGGACTGGTTTGCTTTCCCTGTCCTGATTTCGAGGTAAAATCTTTAGTTTGTTGCATGCTCATCCACATAAACTATGCAGACGTTGTAGAGAGAAGGAGCGTTTTTCTCTCACTTCAAGACTGCGTGATGTCACATCATCAAGAGCATGACACGCCAATGTGACAACATGAATTCATCAAGAATTCAATACAGCGTTAACAGACAATTAACAGTCAGAATAAAAAAAGACATGACATTTAAGTGTGAAATGTTATTAGAAAGATGATCATTTAAAACGTCATTCTTTGCCACTATTATGGAAAGAAGTAGCATGATTAGAGAGGATGAAACCCGTTGAAGAAATCCATTAAACACATTTATATAATTAAAGAAATGTAGAAGTTATCGAATAGAAAGCCTAAAGAACCTATTCATTGTTATTAGCTACACACGAGAGCCTGAGAAACATGCTCGTTTTAGAAGAACGTTTCTAAAAATGCACTTTTTCAGAAAGAAAAAACAAACCCTGGAATGGAATAGAAATTATTTATTAAACCAGTGGTTTTAAACCAGGGAGTTTTTATTATTATTATAAAAAAATTATAAGATTTTGCATTTTAATAATATTAAAGATTTAATTTTAGTTATATAAACACAATTTGAATTAATGCTAAAGACACTCAAATTAAAGATGCACAACATTAATCTGACATCATTTTTTGTTTGCTTGTTTATTTCTGGTTTTATTTATGTCTATTACGATGGAAGTACCAGAGGTTCGTATCAGTATAGATAGATAGACTTCAAATCTAAGAGTCAAGAACCACATTACCTGCAGTATTTTCCTAACATCCCCACTGCATCACTGCCATCGTATCTCTGAAATTATGTTTATGCATTAATATAAAAGCACTCGGATGTCTGCTTGTTTGTAAACAGGGGAGTCTAATGCACGAGTTTCACACAGCGACATTCATCCTGAGCTCATGTTCCTTTAATTAGAGCGTAGGGAGTCAGATCTGAATCCCTGGAGAGCGTTCAGCAGGACAGACTCATTAATACACGCCGTCCTCAAACTGACAGCCGTCTCATCTCCTCAGCAGACAGAACACAGCGAATGCAGACAGAGAGCCGTCTGTTACTCACGGGCAGAGCGTGTGATGTGGGGAAAGCTTGAATCTGCTCCTTTAGACTCTGGATCTGGCTTTCGAGTTGTTGTTTTTCCTCCGAGTTCTTCTCCAGCTCCATCTCTCTCTGTTTCAGATCCTCTCGAAGCTTGAGCAGTTGCTAGAGAAACGGCACAAAGGAAAAACCACGACATTAAAAACACATACCGAGAGACGAGCGTTATGAGAAGCTCAACAGGCCTGACGCCGCACGCAGATCGAACACACGCTGTGCTCCATCGCTTTGATGCATGTTTGGGCTGCTTCATTAAACTGAATGCTAGGATGTCTGAATATCTATGGCTGCTTTCTACGTCTACCTGTTCTAGGTCCAGATTTGGCTGGTTAGGATGGAGCAGTGGATGTAGTGACTATACCAGCTACACCTAAAAAGCACTGACGGACAGTAGTTTCCAAAGTAGTGTTTTGCAAGCAACATATGCAAGTTTTTTTACAGGGCTCTTAAAAGCGTGAAATGTATTTTCAAGGTCTGCTGCCTTTGACATAGCGGGATCCAAAATGAACACTCACTAAGCGCCAAATGAGATTTTCAGCATGGGCTTTGGTGGGTAAATAAAACACAGTTACTTGCCAGTTGGCCAGTGAATTCATGTGGAACTGCAATTTCACATGATTTTAATTGAATGATGGCTGATTATTGTTGATTGTAAGTGACATGGGTGAATAAAAAAATGGAAGTAGGATGCAATTTCACTGCTCATGTCATATACACTGTAAGAAATAAGTGCTGAACTCATGAATAAAACTTATTGTAACATGTTTTTTACAAGAAAATACAAGAAAAAGTGTTTCTTCTCCCAATTTCATGTTTAATTCAATGTGTTTCTTTGTGATTTCTGAGTTTGTTTTAAAGTTAGGTTAGGCTCCATCCACATTAATCTGAATATATTTGAAAATGGCAGGATTTGTGAGTCAATTTTCTATCATCTTTGCAGGAATGCAATATGAATATTGCAAAAAGTAGCATTTATTTTAAGCAAATAATAGCAGATGCAACTACGCCAGTGAAACCATACATATATCTATTGAAACAATATGCATCATTGTCATTGTTTTCATGAACCTCTGTTCTCACAATCATCATTACAGCATGCATTTATCCACTTAGGACTGCTTTTTCAAAAGCTAGACAAAAACCCCATCTCCGTGTGGATCAGGGATCCTCAGAGCTGGCCCACGAGATCCACTTTCCTGCAGAGTTTAGCTGTAACCCTGATCAAACACACCTGCGCATGCTAATCAACATCTTCAGGATCATTAGTAAACCACAGCTAGTGAGTTTGATCAGGGTTGGAGCTAAACTCTGCAGGAAAGTGGATCTCGCGAGCCAGATTTGAGGATCACTGGTGTGGATGAAAAGCCAAAACTAAGAAAAAGATGTGGTTTGTCCGACGTAATATGCGATTAATATGATTGTAAGCACTTCCAGAGGTCCTGTGCTAACTGCTATTGAGATGAATGGGAATGCTAATGATAAGATAGCGGCAGGTATTATGGAGATGTCCTTGACCTAGAAAGACTTCGATACCCAAATATGCCGTTTTTGGACTGCCCACCAGGGTTTGAGACGTCCTGCTATCAGATAATTCAATCTCAGGTGTTATGACGGTGTTGAATATGGCTTTATTTGATTACCTCTAGCTCATAAAGAAATTTCAACAGTGTGCGGCTGATATGACAGCTGTTCCCCGACCTCCAGAGGTGCTGTGCCCGTGACATTCAGAAACGGGAGGGAAAATATTTGGATGGTGTGCGTTTCAGTCAGAGACGAGTAAATAGATTTTGTGCCTTGAGGATGTTTGTATGTCTGTAGCGGCTCAGGTGAGGGACTGATTAAATCCAAAGCCCCCCCCCCACACACACACACACACACACACACACACACACACACACCACACCACACACGCACGCACACTCACACACACACACACACACACGCACACTCACACACACACACACACACACGCACACTCACACACGCACACACACACACACACACACACACACACACACACACACACACACACACACACACGCACGCACGCACACACACACACACACACACACACACACGCACGCACGCACACACACACACACACACACACACACGCACGCAGGCACACACACACACACACAGCACGCACACTCACACACACACACACACGCACACTTCATATATGCATGCACACACACACACCACATTTATGTTTTGTGTTTAGTGTATTATTATTATTGCTCACACATACTATAATCAAATCAAATCACTTTTATTGCACACCGCTACAGTAAACAGTAAACAGCTACAGATGGGAATAATAACTCAAACTGTTCGGCATATTGAGAATAAGTGTGCTATTACTTTTGGCCTGCCTTATAGTTTTTGCCTGGTAGATAAAAAAAGCACAATAAAAAAATTAATAATCTACTACATTTTATGTTATACAAATATAATATAAGATATGGTAAAGTAATAGATTTCTATATCAAATGAATGCTATATAATATTATACATATAATATAAAACCACTGTATTCAACACTGATAATCAGAAATGTGTTTTGAGCAGCGAATCAGCATATTAAAATGATTTCTGAAGATCATGTGACACTGAAGAATGGAGTAATAATGCTGAAAATACAGCGTTGCATCAAATAAATAAATTATATATTAAAATTGAAAACAGTAATTTTAAATGGTAATAAAATGTCACTAAATTACTCTTTTATTGTATTTTCTTAACCCAATAAATCTAGTGTTGGTGAGCAACAGTAGTTTATGTAACAAACTGTAATATTCTTGAGTTTAATGATTTTACATTTCTTTTTCAAATGAGATAAATAGACATTTTTGAAAAGAAAAAAAATGAATAAACAGACATAACACAATTTACTCAGGTAACACGTTATGCAACACATTTCTCACACCACGTTTCCAAGCATGCTAATTTGTTGACAAGTCTAATAAATCAGAAGCCACTGCTCCGCTTTCTCATTACCGATCCTGCTCAGCATTCAGAAGCCAGGAGCGATCCGAGCTACATAAACTGTGGTGATGTAACCTTTTTGTTTGCCTTCACGGCCTGCTCCTCATGAATAAATCAGACCGAGGGTGAGTTTAACACGCTCTGAGTGCAGGAGCGAGAACATCTCCGCATGCCATTTAAGAGTGATTTAACTCGGAGAAATGGCCTGCGCTGTTCACTTCATGTGACAGAATTATGCCTGAGATCAGTGAACACTAACTCGAACAAATCGTGCGGCTCGTGTGACCGGGCAGCGAGTGCATCTCATGCCACAGCAATGTTCAATATGCAGAGTCCCATTAGGGCTCATTAGTGCCAAGCGCGCACCTTTAAAGTGAGACAAACGCCCCTCTCGGAACGGGTCTCCTTCATGGCCTAATAACGCTCACATGACAAGGTCAAAGCCGTGTGGGACATCTGCATGTGCTGGGCTTACAGGAGCACGCCGAGGGTGACCAGGACTCTTTGTGCTCCATTGATAGGTACAGTAAAGCGAGGTACAAAAATACACAGAACATGGGACAGATTTAACCCTGCCCTTGTGAGTTTGTATTGTGTGAATGCACGGTTTGGGAAAATAAACCTAGCTGAAAATCCCCCTCAGATCTCTAGGTCACTCTGAGCGGCGAAGAACAATGGAGAACAGAGGACGATAGCTAAAAATAACTTCAAGAGGAGATAAAATAACGCTTGATAAAAGAGATGAAAGTGCTCGATGGGTGGGAGACGTATACCGTTTGTGCCCATGTGAGCAGATGAAATTTCCATTGCACATGTTCAGCATCTGGTGGTTATTATTGTGTGTGATTGATGACCTGGATTATCTGTAGAAGTGAGGTGTTTGGGCTCAGGACTCCCTGCGGTTAAACTCTCACGCAGAACAACGCTGTATTCAGGTGTGTGAGACGGTAAACACACAGATGAGTGACGGCTCATGCTGGGTTTGAAACGACAACTTTTTGTTTACCGGCACAGATGTTTTTGTGCCAAACCACCAACAAGCATCCATCCGCCTGTGTCTTCAAAAACCTCCAGCAGCTCTGCATATTTCCCTTTTCTGTATTTTTGGTCATTTTACAGTGAGAATATCTAAACAACCTACAATTTAGGCTTAAAACAAAAACTACGTCTAAGTGATGATTTTTTGTTTTTAAATTAAGTCTCAGTACTTTACTTGAATATAAAGGTATGCTGTAAAGCATTAGAACATTTGATAAATAATTCTATCCGAAGTTAAAATGCATTATAATATTTTGAAGGCATGCATTATCATGAATTTGAATGCATTATACTTTCTAAAGGTATTGTGGTGGCTTCTGCGAGAGATCATCCTCTTGTCTCGAGGCTTTGATGTCAGAAGATATACTTTATTATTCAATATAATGAAGCTGAGAGACTCTGCAGAGAATCTGTCCCATCTGTCTTTAGATACTCTCAATATAGGTTTCATAAACAAGACATGTCATTCAGGCCACTATTGCTTATTAACATTTGACCCCAGTCTATATCTCCTCATGACAGCATAATAGGAACACAAAGAGGTCTCAGCAGTTCATCACATGTCAGCACAAGATCATCTAATAATAATTAAGATTTTTTTACAGTTATATAGCGCTTTTCTGGGTACTCAAAGTGCTTTACATAGAAGGGGAATCTCCTCGTCCACCACCAGTGTGCAGCATCCACAAACACCCACCACACACCAGCTACAGGTGGAGAGGAGACAGAGATGAAGACAATCAGTGTTTGGGGATGATTAGGAGGCCATGATGGTCAGAGGCCAGTGGGTGAATATGGCCAGGACACCGGGGTTACACCTCTACTCTTTACGAGAAGTGCCATGGGATTTTTAATGACCACAGAGAGTCAGGACCTCGGTTTAACGTCTCTTTCCGAAAGACGGTGCTTGTTGTACAGTATAGTGTCCCCGTCACTACACTGGGGCATTAGGACCCACACACACCACAGGGTGAGCACCCCCTGCTGGTCTCACTAACACCTCTTCCAGCAGAAACCTAGTTTTCCCAGGAGTCTCCATCCAGGTACTGACCAGCTCAACCCTGCTCAGCTTCAGTGGACGACCGGTCTTGGGCTAAAGCGTGATGTGGCTGCTCATCTCATGTTTTCTCTTAATGGTAACTGTCGACCATCATACTTTGAGAGACAAAACTGTGTCGGGCTTTCTGGGATGGCACAAATGTTAGGTCAATAGAAGGGAGAGGTTATTATGTGAGTTTAGGAGAGCATAAGTCTAAGTGGACTAGCATGTGGAGTCCCACAGTAATTCTTGACCGCTCTTGTTTAGCCTAACTCATAAGTAATATAGGAAGAAACAAATTGCCTATGCTATGTGATGATACATATAGCCTCAAATGATTATAGCATTGATTCTGCCATGCTTGATGAAATAACAGTTGGATGTGCAAAACTTTCTTCATTAAACAAGGAGAAAACTGAAGTCATTGATTAAACAAAGATGAAGTTCTCAAGGTGAATCTTCCAGGGGTCAAACAACTAAAAATCAAGCAGAAATCTTGGGGTGATTCTGGAAAATCCTTAGTTTTAATAGAAAGCAGTAAATATTATATCTCATATATGTTTTGTTTCCAGTCATGACAGAAACTTGTTCATATACCAGCAGGGTTATAACTCCTTCCAGAGAAGAGCGTTATACAGCTGCAGCTCACCAGAACACAGCTGCCAGGATTACCAGAACCAGAACATCTGAGTACATCACACCAGCATCCTATGGCTCCCAGTACATGTAGGATATAAAGTACTTTTACTCGTTTATAAATCTCAATGGCCTAGGACCTAAATATATGGCAGATATGCATGAATATAAACCCAGACCACTCAGATCATTATAATTAGAAATACCAAGGGTCACACAAAACAAGGAGAGTCCGCTTTTAGAATGCCGCCCGCAGCTGGAACCAGCTTCCAAACATTGCTCTTAGCCACATTAAATTCTCAAAACTCATCTGTTTAGTATTTGTTGAATATTGCTTGAACAGACTGGAAATAATCCAACTGTTTTACCATTTTAAATCTTTCTACATTTTAAAATTCCTTGTTTTATTATTTTTAACTTCTTGTTTTTATTGCTGTAAAGTTTTTCACTTTCTTTTATGAAAGCACTTTGTAAATGATTTTTTTTGCCTTGCCTTGCCTTGCCTTAATGGCACAAATTTGAACACACAGTTAAATACATGACTAGTATGAACAGTAGAATAACTTTAATATATATGGTCATATTCACATTGATTATGCTTGATTAATTCATATTTTTATTAATAAAAATCTTCCAGAACAATGAATAGATCATTATAATATATAATACATATATTATAACACATTATACAAACCACATTTATAATGCATTATTTATAGTATAAAGGCTCAAAGTGTCACATGATCCTTCAATAATTATTCTAGAATGAAGAAACATTTCTTATTATTATTAGGAAATATTTTGTGGAAACCAAGACCCTACCATTCAAAAGTTTGAGGTAAGTTTTTTTTAAACAAAAAGGAATGAATATTTGTATTTAGCAAACACATAAATGCTTAAAAACATTTTAATGTTCTTTTTTCAAATAAATGCTGTTCTTTTGAACTTTCTAAATATCAAAGAATCCTGAAGAAGAATGCACAGTAAAATATTGATGATAATAATAAGAACAATTATTAATACTCGAGCACCAATAATAATTTATAATAAATGAAAACCAAATCAGCATATTACAATTATTTCTTAAGGATCATGTGACACATGCTGAAAAATCAGCTTTGATCACAGCAATAAATTACATTTGTAAATTTATTAAAATAGCAAACAGCCCTTTAAAATTGTACTAAAATTTCACAATTACTGTTTTTATTGCATTTTTTATAAAAAAAATGCAGTTGATTGGATGAAAGGGAGAACAAAAAATCTGGCATAAATCATCAGAGAGAAGTTTGTCGTTTCACCGGAATTTTTTGTATATTTTTTATAAAAAATTGCAAGGTCAATTTTTTAAGGATATTCAAATTATGAAATGCATGGATTAATAGTTCATAATATTTTTGTGCTGTGTGCCGTGTTGACTGTGAATAATAATAATAATAAAAGCAAACCTTCTGCAAATGATTTTGTGCCCTTTATTTGACCTTCTGCATGATTTGTGTTGTATGGCGGCAGTTTTACGAGACAAAAGTGATTTTGAAACCTTCTGAGACAAAAAGTGATTTTGTGCTGTATGGCGTGTTGACTGTGAGTGGTACCTTCTGCACGAGACAAAAGTGATTTTGTGCTCTGTATGGAGTGGTACCTTCTGCACGAGACAAAAAGTGTTGTGTTGTACTGTGAGTGGTACCTTCTGCACGAGACAAAAGTGATTTTGTTCTGTATGGCGTGTTGACTGTGAGTGGTACCTTCTGCACGAGACAAAAAGTGATTTTGTGCTGTATGGCGTGTTGACTGTGAGTGGTACCTTCTGCACGAGACAAAAGTGATTTTGTTCTGTATGGTGTGCTGACTGTGAGTGGTACCTTCTGCACGAGACAAAAAGTGATTTTGTGTTGTATGGTGTGTTGACTGTGAGTGGTACCTTCTGCACGAGACAAAAAGTGATTTTGTGCTGTATGGTGTGTTGACTGTGAGTGGTACCTTCTGCACGAGACAAAAGTGATTTTGTTCTGTATGCCGTGTTGACTGTGAGTGGTACCTTCTGCACGAGACAAAAGTGATTTTGTGCTGTATGGTGTGTTGACTGTGAGTGGTACCTTCTGCACGAGACAAAAGTGTTGTTCTGTACTGTGAGTGGTGGTACCTTCTGCACGAGACAAAAGTGATTTTGTTCTGTATGCCGTGTTGACTGTGAGTGGTACCTTCTGCATGCCCTGCAGAGCCTGCTGCAGGAAGCTGAGCTGCTGCTGGCGGGTGGCGTCCTCCTCGCTGCGCTGGGGCTGCGCTTTACCCTGCTCCTGTTTCAAAAGCTCCACCTCATTCCTGTAGGCATCCAGCTGACACCGTAGACTGTCGTTCTCTTCTTTCAGAGCCTCCACCTGAGCCAGCGGCCCTGGGAGACCACAGAGAGAGAGAGAGAGAGAGAGAGAGAGAGAGAGAGAGAGAGAGAGAGAGAGAGAGAGAGAGAGAGAGAGAGAGAGAGAGAGAGAGAGAGAGAGAGAGAGAGAGAGAGAGAGAGAGAGAGAGAGAGAGAGAGAGAGAGAGAGAGAGAGAAAAATGACAATTGCATTGGCGACAGGAAAGGGAAATAAGCAGACAGAGACACACGAGCGAAGGAGGCAGGGGTGAAAACCAATAACAGAACAGAAAGAGAAGAGGCGCACATTAAGAGTCGTGTGCGGAGTAATAATTCACGGGGGGTGGCGGTGAGGCCTGGAAAGGGTGAAATGAAAGAAGAAAACAGCGTTCCTCAAAAGCTGCTTAGAGAATTCTGCTGATGGACCGAGATGAAAGGACCCTCAGTACCACTGCTGCGTTCGTTTAGCTTTCAGAGGCTAATTAGAGAGGATTAAATGGAGAGAAAGTTACATAATGCTTGACTTAATGTACCAAGGGCATTGTTATCAAACGACTGTAATTAAAACGGACGCAAAAGGGTTCTTCACACTGAGACATTCCATCATTCAGCCGTCTCTTAACATCCCGATGATCAGAGACGCCACCTCGTCTCCGCGTCGAGCGGGAGGAGATAACGGGATTATGCCGAGAAGCGTGTCCTTCTCAGATTGGGCAGGGAGCGGGGGGGAACAGCTGGGCGTCTGATCGTGAGGCTGATGAAGGATCTTTAGTTATGCGGCTCTGAAGAGGGAGAGGATGAGCGTCTGAGTGACGTGGGTGGAAGATAAGGAAAGCCAGGTTGAGCTATGAACACAGTCTAAAGTCTGCAGGGAAATGCATCATTACCTGAAAGCTAGCAAGCTACCTACCTAGACTGCATTTTAAGTGGCCCAAAAGGTATGCAGCAATGGTATTACGCTATCTTTTTGGCCAAATTCAAAGGGAAACAAAGGGACTGAATATATCCCTCATGAAGAAGACCATCCCAGAATTCAACCAACAATACAAGATGGTGGATATGAGAAATATTAGCTGCATCCCAAATGATGCACTATACACTATGCACTAAACCGTGTAGTGTATGAATTATATAGGGTTATTTTGTCAATCAACATCAGAGTCTGATAGCTGCAACAGTTGAGTGCATGAAGTGTCCAACATTCAACACTTCATTTCTGGTATTTTAAGTGTGTGAATTTTCAGTGTGAACGCATTTATCATAGAATAGTGCATACGTACGTGAATTGGGACGATCCTATTAACTATAAATATACTTGTATTTCATGCAATAATTCGAAGTATTGATAAAGCAGCTCATTATAGTTAAAAAATACTTTTTGTATATGCTTTGTATTTTTTATGTTTAAGAGTGTCAGGTTGTTAGCTTAGCAGCTTAGCAAGTTGGTCATGTTGTGTTGACTATCTTCTGTGTGATTATTCATCGCTACATTATTGACAATAGGTCATGGACCTTTTTTGGCCTGCAAAATTTCACCAGAATTTTGCAAATATGGCTTTATTGGAATCAGAGTCGAGTCTCTTAAGTCTGATGAGCGTAATTTTCTAATCATTGGTCTATGTAAACCTGTCTTATGGCATAAATGCGACAATTTTTATCATGCCATGTGCTAGTACAGGTAGCTCGTCTTTGAAAAAATGTCTCTTGAGACCCCTGAAGTTTGCTGAATGGCCATTCTGTCGTGCTAGACCGAGCACAATGGAAAGGCAATTCACACGGGACGCAAGAACACATCCTTTATGAAGGTAGCTGCCATGTAACCAATTCTGTGTTTTGTCTGGAAGCATG
>CM049878.1:27710198-27717698 GCA_027474115.1 Schizopygopsis malacanthus
TGTTTTAATGTTGCCAGCAATGGAAATTAAAGAGCTAATTAGACACCAGATTGGGTCTTTGTGCACTAATAATCAGAGAGATGTCTTAAAACTTACCTAATGACCACAGAAAACACACAGAGGAAAGAGACAGAAAAAACACTTCAACAACAACAATGTGGATTCATTAATTAGCTTACAGTGTCTGCCTCCAGCTTCCACTAACAGAGAATAAATCTCTCTTTTACTCAGCTTCGAGGGTTTTGGAGTACCAATGATTTGAGATACTGGCATTTCTATGGTTTCTATCAGAAAAGACTCAATGTTACCTGCCGGTTGTGAACCGCTGAAATCTCAGGGTCAGTGTTGGGTCACATTTCACTACCAGAGAGAGCTGAGCAATTAAACTATCATACCATTAACATTCAACTCATAAGAAAATACATGGACTTCTGGATAGTTCAAGTACACATGGGGAGCTTGCAGGGAAGGGGAAACTGACAGTAACATACTGCATACTTAATTCTGAAGATGTAAAGCATGAACACATTCACTTAAAGAAATGAAAACACCAACCTCTGCTTGCTTTCGCCACATGTCCAGGTTCTTGCGTTGGGCTTTGGAGAAATGGTCCCATGCCTTTTGTTTGGAAGCAGCGTGGAATACAGACACAATCTGCTCAACTGTGGCAGGGGATGCAGGGGCCAGTATGGGCGTCCAAAGAAAGAAAGAGAGAGAGGGGCGATTGGGAAGTGCAGAGGAGTGAAAAAATTTGTGTCAGGTTGGAAGGAAGTGATGTTGTTTTCCCCTACCCCCCTCTATACAGCATAAACACTGAGCTGGGGTGGCTACATGGGTGAGATCTGAACGAGATCACATTTCTGTCTCTTCTGAAAAAAATCACGTTTAAAGGGAGAGTTCACCCAAAAATGAATACTCGTGTCATCATTTTTGCCTCATGTCGTTCCAAACCCGTATGACTTACTTTCTTCTGTAGAGCACTACATATATTGTGAAGAACGTTGGGGTCCAAGAAACAAGATTTTTGAAACATGAGAACGAGTAAATGAAGACACAATTTTCATTTTTGGATGAACTATTGCTTTAACTTCTGTGGCAGCTATGGACTGTTGTTGTATGTAGTAAAACAGCAGCTGGAACATTCTGCCTAACATCTCATTTTGTGGTGTATGGAAGAAATAAAATCCTTTGGGTTTCAAATGACATGTGGGTGAGTTAATAATGACAGATATGTAGATTAAACAGCAGAATAATGAATTCCCTTGCGTTACCTGAAATCAACTGTTCCGTCTCATGTTTCTTCTTTCTCAATTACCACAACACACCTCTCACCTTCATCGACTCTGCTGGCCAGATAGTCAAAGCATCTCCTGTATTTTAAGAGTATATCAAGTGGAAGCCTAATGAGATAAATGTTTCATCTATGACAGGCTGGGCGCATTACTTCAGTGTGTATAGATTAGAGAGGACGTCTCACTTATGTAAACTCATTAAAGCAAACCTTCCAGAAATAGTCATCTGTTCAGAATTAAGAGACGAGGCAGTCAATCAATTGTTTTTTGGGGGGGGGGGGGGTGAGTGCTCTGGATGCTGGAGATACATGGCAGTAATTTCCAGTGAGAATGTAAGACAGGAGGAAGGCGCAGGACGAAAGGGGAACAGCTGCTGAGAATCACAGCTGCGTACAGAATGTGCTGCTATGACATCTCTGACATAAACTCTGCTCCAAAAACTAGCAATCTGCCAACCTAGACGGGGTTTTGAGGTAACATCGGTGCACTAATGACATGAAAGTGGAACCAAAAAGTAGGCGGCATAATAATGCCTTAAGGCCACAGGAAAAAAATCATCCAAGATGCTGAACGACAAGGGAAAACATACAATATTGTTAAAAAATATGGACATTTCTTTAGCAGCAAATCAGCATATTAGAATGACTTCTGAAGGATCATGTGACACTGAAGACTGGAGTAATTGACAGCCCTGCGTCGCTATAGCTTCCGCCGTCAGCGGTTGTACGCTGTCCTCCATCTTTTCCACGCTCGAGCAGCTGTAACATCAACAATGTCTCGCAACAATCCCCGTGCTCTGTGTTTGGATGTAAGACTGAACATAAGAGTCTTCATTTTCTCCCAACATCTGAGCTGCTGAGGACGCTGTGGATTACTTTCATTTTTCAAGGTAATGCGCCTCAAAATCTACCTAAATACGTGTAGCACTCCAGACTCAGTTGTGAATGTCATCATGCCGTTATAGTGTTTAACATTTTAAACATATTTGTGCACGTACATTGAAGTATTTTTAACTAATCAGGCGAGCTCTGTAACATTGTGCTGTTTCGTCCCACTTTCAGTGGATTCCCATATGTACGGCTAAACACCGGTTCTCTCGCTCTCAGTTATGTTGCTTCTACCGGCTGTTTATTGCTGTAGATATGCAGTGCAGAGAGACATATACACGACGCCCTCTTCTGGAGATGGGGTGGGAATATGGAGCTCATTTGCATTTAAAGCGATACACTTCAAATCAGCTCTTTTTTAGACCCGCCCCAAACATTTTCCAGCTGTTAAAATACATGATCTGTTGGGTATTTTGAGCTGAAACTTCACAGACATATTCTGGGGACACCCAAGACCAATTTATATCTTGTAAAACGAAGCATAATAGGTGCCCTTTAAGCTACTGTCATGACTAGATCATTTGAGATTATCATATCATATTTCAAAGAGTTTCTGCATGTGCAATGCATCATGGATCCAAAAAAGGTGACTGGAAAATGACATCAAAGCATCCATCAGCCTACGTGTTGTAACTGCATGACTGACAGGCAAAAACACATGGTGCCAGCAGCTTGATGGATGCATGACATCATTACTGATGGTATAACGTGCCCTATGCAGATTCCCTCAGAGATCCCATTTCTCTCTCCGTGAGAGGGGGATAATAAACCCTGGGGAGTCAGGAAGGCTGCCAAACACATCTGTCTGCGGCAACAGCATGCTCAAGAGTGAGAGAGACCCGATCGATAGTGACTTCAGCATCCTTTAATTTGATGGAAGAGATCGATGGCAAAGCCAGGACGGAGAGCATGTGCCTGAGTGTTTGCACCGCTGAGATTGTGTAGGTGTGTGTAAGTGTGCAGTATTTTTAGTTTGATATGTCATGGAAAAGTGTCACTAGTTTGAGTTTTGCATGTTCATAAATCACAAATGAAAATGCTGTAGTAATAGATAAACTCGTGTCTGATTTAGGCCAAAACAACAGCCTCGAGCTGTGCAAGCTCGATTTCATGCATCATTACGAATTGTGTCAAACTGCATTCACGAGTTTATAATGCAACGCAGGTACGTGTTTCTTCTCAGCACTGCTGCAAGGCCAGTCCTCGTTATGGGCTTCTCTACAGAGTCACGGCAGAGCACCAGTCTGAAAGCAGCCTTGCTCAGCATGTTGATTTACTGACACAGACGTTTGAAGATAAATCAACCACCCCCCAGAGTACTGGGCTATGTCACGGTAATGTGCACTTACATTCATGCTTTTATCTAAAGCAACTTATGTTGTTTTCATGGTATATATTTCCATGTCTATGTTCAGCATTACTAGCAGCTTTCTCTGCTGCTTATCTAGCACATACAGTACTCGCAACGCATGGTCTAGCCTTGACTTCTGCATTTGCATATTTATATTTAGTATGTTACTGGCCTTTCTCAGCGTTTATATTGCCTCAGTTTTCCAAACAAATACTGTAGTAAAAAGCAAAACCGAATTCCTGATTTATAGACTTTAATACTGTTACAAAAATAATCTATTCATCAAATAATCCTGAAAAAACGTATTCATTTAAAAAAAATATATGAAGCAGCAAAACTGTTTTCAATACTGATAATAATAATGTTTCTCGAGCAGCAGACTTCAAAAAAAAAATAAAAAATAATAATTACCGAACCCAAATGTTTGAAAGGTAGTTTAATAAGTTAGTATTATTATTATTAGTACCATATCATCTGATAATGGTGATTATTAAGCATAAGTTGATACTGTATATCTCTGAATATTTATTTCTGCCTATCCAAGGTGAAACGTTAATTATAAGATATAATTTAATTAAATTCAAGTTTATTCGTATAGCGCTTTTCAGATAATTTAAGTCTCTACATTATATTTAGTAACAGTTTATCAGTGGTGACTATCTTATGTTGATGTCCATATGGCAGAAATGTACGGTAAAAATCAAGCAGTTAGTTAATGACATGCAATCAAACACTATTAAGAGCAATAATTAAGCACTATAACGACAGAACGCAGCGAAAGATTTAGTGCTTTTGATACCGGATGTGCTGTGCATTAGTAATATTTACTCCAGTATATAATAAGGCTTTTCAGCTCAAATATACATCTATGACATTAAGCAAAGTGATAAATATAGTTAATTTATTTGTGTAAAATACTACAGATGTATAATATCAACCATTATGTAAAACGATATACGTGTCGTCTCCTCTATTTGTGCAATAATAAGAAAGCTGGTTTTGCGAGGTTGTTTACAGAAACTTGAACACTTTTCCCACGAAGCATCCATTAGATGGAGCAAGCACAGATTTGGTTTGTGACGGCACCCATCTGCCACCTCAGCCGGAATCCAGTGTCTTACGCTGAAATAGTCTTACCCAGAATTCCCCTGTCATCTCGACAACCTGCTGCTCTATCCTCCTGCAGGGCTGCAACCCCAGCAAGCTTTTAGCTGTATCCTGCACTTCATTCGTTATTTTACTGCGTTCGGATAAGACAGATGCTCGACCGCCACAATGCTTTCTCTCCTCTGCGCGAGCGACTGTTCCACCATCACGACAGACCAGACATTACTAGAGTGCCAGATACTTGGTTTGTATCAAAGGTTGCTGTCTGCTGCTTGCAGATAAAAGGCTGGACGCTGCTAAATACCAGAGGAAGCTACTAGCAGGTGCTTCTAAGGTGACGTGACCTTTCTGATGAAACATCTGTAGCTGGTTTTCCTGATAGAAGATAACTTTGACAGACAGCTCGAGCAGGCTTGGTAGCAAACCAGTACCGTCACCGCTTCCTCATTCTAAAGCCATGATTAGAATAACCTGACAGGCTTCAGAAGGATATATCTATAAGAGAAAACACAAACACAGTCTGGCAGATGAAGTCTGTATCTCTGGGAAGGTGATGTTTCTTCTCTTCAAAACAATAAAACACCCTTGGATTTCAACCTGTCACTAGAGAAGAGACATATTGGGGAATATGATTATGTCTGCGGACGCTTGTGAACCTCCATCTCTATATGACATCAGGATGAATGTGACTTCAGTGTATGGCATAATGCTCTGATAGACAGACATCGGCGGTGTTGTGCAGTGATGACTGAAGGGATATGCAGAAACTTACCATGACATTCACATGAGATCAAACTACTGTATGACAGCACTGACAAATCAAGCATTATTCATATCTATAGGACAGTGAACCATGATCGGATCTGGGATTTCAATCGTATCAATAACAAGAG
Organism: Schizopygopsis malacanthus; assembly: GCA_027474115.1. Taxonomy (NCBI): domain Eukaryota; kingdom Metazoa; phylum Chordata; class Actinopteri; order Cypriniformes; family Cyprinidae; genus Schizopygopsis; species Schizopygopsis malacanthus. The sequence continues at coordinate 27,715,729 of CM049878.1, forward strand.
CAGCGAAGTCAGTGTAGGAGGAGGAAGACTTTCTATGAAGCCTGTATATTGATGCAGGATAATTCATAATGCCATGTTCTTGCAAATACTTTAACCCCGGGTATAACACTTTCAAGAGTAAGTATTAAACATTATCACCACATTTCTTGTGCCATCATGTGTGCATTTACTCTTTAGAGGTGTTACCGTGAAAGTATTATAATGTTATATGTGACTGAAACAGAATACCTTATATGAAAATACTCAAATGAGGTTGTCTATCGAATAACATTACTAAAAAAGTTTCACTGATTATTCAACAAACACACAGATAAAGGATATTTCTGGCAAGTCTGCAAAGCCAATACGACTAAGTGTGGTGTGAACTTTAACATGTGTTTATTTCTTTCCAAAAACATTTGGTACACAGTCACCTGCAAAGAAAAGGCACAGATTTTTGTGCAGCTTAGAAGTCACAATGTTTTTTTTGTCCATTGTTCACCACTTTTATCTGTTTTATACCACAGTCATAAAACATAATGAATTATTCATGATATATTTGCTTTAACAAGGAACTATAAATGGAATATTGTTACATCTAATAATAGGCGTATGTGGTTCATCATACCTCACTATATCCAGATACAGACGATTTAGTTATTTCCACAGATGCATACACTGCCATTCAAAAGTCTGGGGCAATACGACTCTATGTCTCTGAAACTAAATACAGTAAAAACTGTAATTTTGTGAAATATTATTAATATTTAAAATAATTGTTTTCTATGTCAATATATTGTCAAATGTAATTTATTTCAGTGATGCAAAGCTGAATTTTCAGCATCATTGATCCAGTCTTCAGTGTCACATGATCTTCAGAAATGTGCTGCTCAAGAAACATTACATTTTTATCAATGTTCAAAACAGTTATGCTCTTTCATATTTTGCAATGCACTGTTTTTGATGAAAATAAAGTTCAAAAGAACAGCATTTATTATAAGTAGAAATCTTTTGTAACATTATAAATGTCTTTACTGTCACTTTTGAAAAGTTTGTGTGTTGAATAAACTGCTTCCAAAGAAAAGCCCCAAACATCTGAAAGGTAGCATATACACAGAAAACGGCTTCGCTGCACACTCCTCGTGCATTATATATAATCCATCACACATACAGGCTTCACACAAAGTGTTATGGGATAGTTAAAAGCCTATGCATACGTGTGTTGTTGAGTGGCATGTCATCAGAAGTGCATCTCTACAAGCTCGAGTCAATCAGTCGAGCTAGACAAGACAATCTAGTGATTAGGGTTACTTACTTTTAATCTATGAAGGGTCCTCAGGTGTGCTGTCCAGAGACTAAGCAGCTAAACCAAATCACAGACTCTGGTCTTGATGATCTACACATGCCCGATAGGTTACAGATGCCAGGTCTGTAGCTGTGCACTAATGCGGTCCACATACTCTACCTTCTTCTGCATTCAGCTCACAGTGGTAGAAGCCTCTGGAGAACTTACCTTTGGTCCACACTGATCTCAGATCAAAGCGTGTACACTAGAAAACCCATTGGTGGAAAAGCTGCAGTGACGGCAGAGCGTAAACTGCTTTTGAGGTCAAATGATGGGCAGATTTTCTTAGAGACAGTAAAACATTCAGAAGTGTAGCTTACTAATGAATGGTACCTCAGTATATACACGCCACGCTGGTACATTTAATTAAACCTTCATCAACAGATGCATATGTATGATATTCAAATACACTAACTTTTTTCTTTTCTTTTAAAAATCTCGAATTTTCAAGGCAAGATTTGCTCTGCCTTGACCTGTCAATAGGTCTGTATTTATTTTTGTTCTATTTCTTTGACCCTAGTAGCATATTAATGAAAAATGCTCTCTATATGCCCACAAACCCCCCATATACTTGAATCAAATGCACACTGCCATGCATCAAGGAACTATACGTGTGTGATTTCTCTGGGCGTACTATCATGATGAC
>CM049878.1:27722698-27735198 GCA_027474115.1 Schizopygopsis malacanthus
GGCAGAAACAAGAAAGTGATTTTGTATTAAGGTTTATATATTTCAACATAAAAAAGAAAATTGCTCTGAAAAATATCGTGACAAATGGCCAAGCGGTGCGCGATAGAGTCTCCGGTGAATGAGGAACCGTATGATGCTGCGAGTACATTACAGAGAGGATGAAGTGTTTTTAAGGAGAATGTATATTGTCAACCGAAATGAGAGAAAGAGCTTCCACCCTTCTATCACTGCTTTACAGCCCCGAGACGCTGTTAAATATTTTACGCAATGTGTTCACGTTAGAAATGAGCGGCATTATTTATGGAAAGGCCTGCAGAGCTGCGTCACGAGGCCAGATAATAAATGAAGCGCCGCTTCAATCTCACCCCTCTCCACCGAGAGAGCCACACTCAGAGAAGGATAAATAATGGAACGGGTCTTATTGGAGCGACCGGCACTTTAAATGTGCTTTCTACAGCTGCGATGGACATCCTTATATTTGCACACAGAGACTGATTTAAGATGTGACTGCATCAGAGAAGCAGCTCATGTGACCGGTGTCGAGGAGACCGGTGATTGATATGCAGTGTTTAAAGGCAGAAATGTATTACTAGGTGTCGGCGCTTGTCTTCTCATTGACCTCTTCTGTCAGAGACTCTCCACGGCCAGCGTCTACAGATCTCAGTTCTGTGAGTGATGTGCGGAAGCCCCGCCCCCCTAATTAATTCAGCATCAATCCATCAAGTCAAGAGGGAGCTTGTGGACACATGGGCCTCATTTCCATGCGATGAAAGGTTAAGTGAAATTATTCTACATCACATGGCGTGGCACATATGTGCTAGGCATGATTTAGTGCTCTTTTTGTATTCTTGCTTATGACATTGTGAAATATTAAGCACACAATTTACAAGATAGCTGCTGTTAATGTAAATTAAAATATCTCAATGATAAAACTAAATTAAAATAAAAGCAAACATAAAATAAAATTCATATTAACAGTATATTTAGCCCATTAACTTTTTTTATGAATTCTAACAATGCGATATGGTTTAGCGTGATTATCAAATCGCAAAGACTGCATTGTAATAATTTAATATGTAATCTAATATGATATAAATGGTAAATTGCAACTGTTGTGTTTCCCTAATTTGTTCTACCTGGATTTTTTATGAATGCAAATACTTTTTGCAAATACATTTTTATAATGCAAATAAAGTTTCATGGGCAGTAATAAATATTTATGGCCAAAGTCACTGGCCACTGGCAGGTGTTTGGTAATATATGAGTTTTACACCCTGTGTGTTTGTATATATGTATATATAATAAATAATAAGCATATTTCATTATATATGCATTATAGTAATTTAAATTATTCCTAAATATTGTATATGATTCTAACTTTCATAGATATGTCCATATTTAAATAAATAAACCATTCTCATATAGAGCAGCTGCTGGTGTTGCATGCACCTGACAGGAAGAGGGCCTTGTCCACCGTGTGCTCCTCAGCGAAGCGGATGTGACAGAAGTTCTTCTTGCTCTTGCGGATGGCGATGATACCTCCGCACTGTTCAAACACCTCCACGATGAGCTGCTCTGTGGCGTTCTCTGGCAAACCCCCCACAAACACCGTCTTACAGCCGGGCGGTCTCTCTCTGATGGCAGGGGGAGGCAGGTCTTTGAAGACAAGCACAAAAGAATATTAAACATGACATTTTCTTTCATCTAGTTATTGATCCATAGCTCGTTATCGACTGGTCGCATGAAAAAGATGAAACATGCAAAATCAATCACTGATTGTTTTTTTTTTTTTTACAACCTTGACATTAAAATGATTTATTATACAATTCTAATCTAAAAGATCAGGGTTCATCTGGAAGATCATTAAAACAGTAATATGCCAAATCACATCGATCAGACAGACATATATGTTTGGCCTTTTGCCACTTTTATTTGATAGTCTCAGCATCGACGGGACTCAAACTCAACATGTCACTGGATCTCGATTGGTTTAATTTGCAGAACACGGCACAAGAACCTCCAGGTTCACAAAGCTAATCTCTTCTTGATAAACCAATTCAACCATGAACAAGATGCATTGAGAAAACCAGGCTGAGAAGGAATAATCAATGAAACTCTGCACTTGTTACATGACTGGATTACGAGTGCAAAGCTTGCTATATGCTGCTGTTAGCTGATTCCTCAGCGATGCTGTGCAGACCAACGGGTGATAATCCGTGCTTTCCAGCAGGACTGAAGAGACTGTCTTAACAAGCTATGGGAACGAAGCACCTGCTGGGACTCAGAGGGGACCGCGGCCTGATGGGGGTCCAAACTTCAGGCATGTTTGGCTGTAAGCCAGTCACTATAAATAAGTGAGTCTCTTTGGACCCCACAGCTGCCCCCTAACACTCGCCATCCATCATTACCAACATTACACTAACTCCTGTTTATTGTGGCGGCTCGTGATGAGCTTTATATTTATGTCAGCTCATGTCAGTGGAAAGAATACAATACTCCACTGACTAGAGGACATGACAAACGTGCACAGCTTCAATACAACACTATACGAGCATGCATATGGACCAAAGCGATTCAGATGTCAGTCGTGGGCTTTGGATGACATGCTGTGGTATTATAAAAAATAATAACTCTGTAAACATGTTTACCAAGCATAAAATGACTTGTGTCTGATCATCACTGAAGCCTGAATGGGATTTTGTTTATTTGCTTGCCTTATTTTAGCACCTGATTCATTGAAGGAATTATGTAAATCAGGTACTGCTGCAAATACGGCAACACAATTAGTGCTGATAGCAATTCACTTCTCGGTTGGATCTGGAAGACTCAATACCATGATTAGATACACTCTTCTGAGCCTCACGAATCAACTCTTTACAAAGCCGAAAATAATTCTTTATGGTTCACTAGATAACATACATAAACATTCATTTGAAATAAAATCCAGTTTGTTTTAATAGTGTCATGTCTTTCCTTTGAAAGCACAGCGTAAACTGCATTAGCCAATGTATGTTAATGTTCCTCAAATGAGCCTCATTTGCATAGAAAGGATTTGCCCAGAAAGTAAATGACATGAATTTGAATATGCATGGCACAGCACGGTATGACATACATCGCCTGCTTATGTTGGGCTGTGAGTTTTTGTCAATAAAGTGTGGTTAAATTTACCTTTCTACAGCTAAATTCTGCAGGCAAAATGCCATTGTTTCACCTGTGAATTTTTGTTAATGTGACCTCGCTTTAAGCTGCATGTATGGTTTTGTGCTGAAAACACAGGGTTGCCAGGTCTGCATAACAAAACCACCCCAATTGGTGCTCAAAACTAGTCAATTTTGTTTCTAAGGCGGCAAAAACCTCCTTCCAGGGGGTTCTGCCTCTTATCGAAATCCAAAAGAACCAAAAGCACAACCCGCAGCAACAGTATAAAAGTAGCCAAATTCTGCTGGAAAACCGTGGACTTGGCAACACTGCTGTAATACATTATACTGCAGTGAAGCTGTTTATTGAATTCACCTCTCATTGTCTAGAAAAGAACATGGTTATGTCTACTTTCTTATGTATATTTTTGTGCACTATTATCAATCAAGAGCGTTGATTATTCCATTAGTACATAGGCATATTTAAGAAAACCACAAACGCATGCACTGACAAAGCAAAAACGCATCCAGCGCACACCAAACACCCATAATGTGCAGCACACGAATCTAAAAGCTGAATACTAACGTTAAAGTTTATTCTTCTCATTATGAGCATAGAACGAGAGACTAGAGGCTGCTAGTTTAAGAACAATCACTGAGAATCTCAAAGGGGCAAGTAGTTTTGTTTTCATCTTCCGTCACGTCTTACGCTGAGCTCCATTAAATACTGGTTGCTGGCCCAGGTGAGCAAATGTTTACTTCGTCAAACGCACATGAAACATGTTCGTTTGACACCAGCGGTCTCTTGAAAGTTGAAACTTCGAGCAAGCAATAAAAACACAGTAGAGGTTTGCTTTAGGAGGAACAGAGGAGCTCCACAAGAAAGAGTTTGATGCCATTGAACTTTTCTAAATCAAATACACCCACTTTGTGTTTTCATATTCACACTGTGGGGAGAAAGCCAAGCAAAGCATATAATTTCAAGAGTTGCACCATGCAGCCGGTGGCTGATGTCTCTCCATTGTCACCCTAGACGGCGATATTAAATTACACACAACGCTGCATCGGATCTGAGATGTCTGAAATAGCTTTAGAGAGTTTCTCCAGTAACTACGACGTCTCAAAGTGGAAACTGCACAGCGATGAATTCAAAGCATATTATTTCACAAACCAATGCTCTTCCCACAGCTCCGTGGCTAAATATCCTGAGCCGTCAAAGGCACTTCTGTGAAGAGTGAGTTAAGATGACACAGTGGGGTCTGGGACATAGATTCAGGAGGGCACCGTGTACCTCCAGCACTGGACCGAGAGACACTCGTCAACAAGCTTAACGCTAATCAGCTAAAATGAAGACAGCCGCGGGTGTATCGCTGTCTCGCGCATGCTCAAATACACACAGACGATGGAGATGACAACCACTCCGCAGACAGAAGGTGATAGGAACGTGGGATGTGGAAAGATATGTGACCCTGGAGCACAAAACCAGTCTTAAGTCGCTGAGGTATATTTGTAGCAATAGCCAAAAATACACTGCATGGGTCAAAATTATCGTTTTTCTTTTATGCCAAAAATCATTAGGACATTAAGTTAAGATCATGTTCATGACGATATTTATTAAATGTATTACCGTAAATATATTAAAACTTCCTTTTTGATAATATGCATTGCTAAGAACTTCATTTGAACAACTTTAAAGGTGATTTTCTCAATATTAATTTTTTTTGCAACCTCAGATTCCAGATATTCAAATAGTTGCATCTCGGACAAATATTGTCAGATCCTAACAAACCATGCATCAATGGTAAGACTGGTTTTGTGGTCCAGGGTCACATATATGGAACGAGTGAGGCAGAAGAGCTGATGAAAATGCACAGCTCACTGAAGACAGACGCCTCAGTCGCACCACACAGATGCATAGCGTTGATCTTAACAAGCATGATGCTCTGTGAAGCCCCAGACGTGTTGTAGTCACAGACCTCCAGAAGAAGACTCGACTGCTCGGATCTGTGCGTGTGAGGCGGTAAAGGAAGAAGTCCTGGGCTTTTTGTTTGCTCGAGTGGGGTGTCGGGAGTGAGACTGCAGATAAGATGAACTGACTTCTCAACAGCCAGTCTTCACTCAGCTTGACAGCTGCGTATTATCCCTCTAGAAAGAGGAGAGCAGGACGGTGTCTCTGTAGGAAGCCTGTGGCGATCACAAGCACCTTAAACAGGCTTTTCCACAGGAGAGCTATATGTGATCACTATGTTTTCCCCACTTCTTTCCTTTATTTGTATTCATTGCAAGACTTTGAATACAAATCTAAATGTTGCAGTGGTTGTATTGTGGATAGTGTCTGCACAAAGACTGTGTGTAATCACCTGCTGAGCCACGTTCCAGCTATTTTGAGCATCACAGCAAGGTTCAAGCAATTATACTGAACCTAAGCAGATTCGTAGAATTTAAAGGCACATTTAAATCATCACAATGCTCACTTTTTTCCCATCACAGGCCACGTTCACACAGCAGCAGAATATGGTTATCAGTCCTGTATTTGAGTCATTAATACGTTATGTTCACACACAGTACGGTTATTTACAGGTGTGACGACCGCATTCACACCTGTACAGTTTCAGGACTCTCAACCACATTCTCGGAAAACGTGTTTTGTTTACATCATTTCATGGATAACAATAGCCAGTCATTCATTCACATTAATGAAGTATTCAGAGAAATCTTGTCTGTTTTTATTTTAGTGCTGAACTGAAGATGTCTGAAGTATATTTGATTGTGCTAAAGTGGAACTATAATACACTTTAAATATCTTGAAGATGCTATACAGAGATCATACAATCCTTAATAATAGTGATATTAAAACACATTTAAGCATTATATTAAGAAATGTGCTTTATGCAATAAAGAACACCAAAGTTTATTTATAATTTTATATCAGTAAATCTTAACTGATATGTCAATACAATGTGTTAATGGATTTGAAGTGTTTTGTATGAAATACATGTATTTTAAATATAATATATATTTATTTAACTAGGCCACTGAACAGCCTAAATAAATAAATACCTAAAATGCCCAGAAATGAGTACAGATTTAAACGTGCTAATAACTCCACAAAAAGCCATCAAGATTTAATCAGGCACCTATACTGCCCCAACATGCTCTCTTGGTCCATACACTGTATATACAATATTAATAGGATTAGACATTTCTTGAAAATAAGGTATTTTAATAACTGCCTAATATAACTGATCTCTATCCAGGATATCTCAGAAACTTAAAATAATTCCCATTAATAAAAAAAACTGAAACGAAAAATAAGTTGAAGTGCTAAATTGAAAACAGTATTACACAGTATAAACTAAAACTGAAATTCAAAAATGAAAAATAAATCTAAATAGAAATATTAAAAGAAACTCGGGGTGTATTTTCATAGTGGAATCGTGATTTTGAAATCTTGCCGATAGTCGAATCATGTGTTTGGTGGAGGAGCCATTACCAAGAGTCAAGTCAGACATTGGACAGTCATAATTACAGACGTTAACACAGAGAAAACGTATTACAGACGCCTCACAGATACATAAATAATGTTTCATGTTTTGATTAAAAGATAACATTAAACGTCAGCGAAACCCTAAGAATTCACAACACGTCTTACAATAGTATGACAGTAGTTATTAACGTTCTGCGCACGCTGAAGATGACCAGCAGAATGTGATAGCAGGGTTTTAATCAATGGGATTTAACTCATCATTTATCTCATATAGAATATGCTTTGTTATTTATACAACATGTTATATTACGACTTATAGGCACAAAATGCCCCGAATGCAGAAGAGAACGTGTCTGCGCGGCTCTGAATGAACTCCTTTTGTGGACACAATGTGCAGAAACACGACATTTAAACTCTAAACATTCACAGCGTTTTATTATAATAGTGTTCTTATTATAATGTTATGTATATGACAGTCCCAGTCCCAGTTATTAATATTCTGCATTGTTGTTTGCGCTGAAGAGATCATCACCGTAGTACTACAATGAAGCGCTTTACTGCAGCACAACTCAAACAAATGCATCTTATATGAGATAAATAACATGATACATATAAAGCGGCTGAAATGTTTTGATATCACTCGATCCTGATCGAAAAGTCTTTCACATGCCTGTGTCAGTTTAGTCTTGTTAAAGATTTAAATCACTGCCGCTAAGATGCTCCTCTGTTGGTCAGGGATTATGGAAAGTGAAATTAAATCTATAGGGGTGGTTGGATTTATTCATGCATGTTAAATTATTTATTTGAAGCTTCTTTCTTTTCAGATTCTTTTTTGCAGCATTATCTTAATAGGCTGTATATTAACTTATTGGGAGAAAACCGGTAGTTGTATGAAACTAAATCAGACATTTGAACACCCCCATATAGCCAAAATGGCACGATCATAACACCCTGCGAATATTCGACTGAGTCGAATCAGGCTCCTCCTATCGAAGCATCGACTACCACCCCTAAAATAAACCAATAAAAGACAAAAGCACAAATTTACTAAAACCTGAAATATCTAAATAAAAGAAAATACAAAGTATTATTCAATAAATGATACTAACATTACACTGTTTCTAATGTATAAGTGCAGCTCTAACATCCCGTGGCTTTGAGATATAGCCAGTAGTTATTTTAGGCAGCAGAGTGTATAAGTGAGGTTAAAGGCCTCTGCAGGCACAGTGTCATGAGTGGGCTGAAGTGAGGAAACACGCCAGACTGGCAGTGCCCTCGGCAAACCGAGTCTTACAGACACAGAAACACAGTGACACGGCCCTCTCGGCTCTAAGAAGAAGAGAGCTCTGCCTGATATAAAGGTCAGTCTCAGGCACAGAGCCAGGGCAGACTGGCGCTTTAGAAGCCAGTGAAAGGCAGCATATGCAGGCTGACCTGATGGTGAAGGTGCATCCACAACCGGGCACTGAAGCACTATCCTTTCATGCGGTCTGTGGGTTTCCAGGCTCTGCAGAGAAAACGGATGATATCTGCCATGCTTGGTCTCTCTCTCTCTCTCAGAACTCAATGTCCTTCAGAGAGCCAGGCCTTTCAAACGACAGTGAGTGAAAGGCGGTCGATGGCCATTTATTAAGCACAGTGGACTAGAATGAGGTGGCGGTGGCGAAGCGGAGAAGGAGTTGAGTGAAGCTGCAGAATAAGACTGATGGGTCGGGAAGGGGTGAAGCTGTGCTGGAGCTGCAGAATAAGACTGATGGGTCGGGAAGGGGTGAAGCTGTGCTGGAGCTGCAGAATAAGACTGATGGGTCGGGAAGGGGTGAAGCTGTGCTGGAGCTGCAGAATAAGACTGATGGGTCGGGAAGGGGTGAAGCTGTGCTGGAGCTGCAGAATAAGACTGATGGGTCGGGAAGGGGTGAAGCTGTGCTGGAGCTGCAGAATAAGACTGATGGGTCGGGAAGGGGTGAAGCTGTGCTGGAGCTGCAGAATAAGACTGATGGGTCGGGAAGGGGTGAAGCTGTGCTGGAGCTGCAGAATAAGACTGATGGGTCGGGAAGGGGTGAAGCTGTGCTGGAGCTGCAGAATAAGACTGATGGGTCGGGAAGGGGTGAAGCTGTGCTGGAGCTGCAGAATAAGACTGATGGGTCGGGAAGGGGTGAAGCTGTGCTGGAGCTGCAGAATAAGACTGATGGGTCGGGAAGGGGTGAAGCTGTGCTGGAGCTGCAGAATAAGACTGATGGGTCGGGAAGGGGTGAAGCTGTGCTGGAGCTGCAGAATAAGACTGATGGGTCGGGAAGGGGTGAAGCTGTGCTGGAGCTGCAGAATAAGACTGATGGGTCGGGAAGGGGTGAAGCTGTGCTGGAGCTGCAGAATAAGACTGATGGGTCGGGAAGGGGTGAAGCTGTGCTGGAGCTGCAGAATAAGACTGATGGGTCGGGAAGGGGTGAAGCTGTGCTGGAGCTGCAGAATAAGACTGATGGGTCGGGAAGGGGTGAAGCTGTGCTGGAGCTGCAGAATAAGACTGATGGGTCGGGAAGGGGTGAAGCTGTGCTGGAGCTGCAGAATAAGACTGATGGGTCGGGAAGGGGTGAAGCTGTGCTGGAGCTGCAGAATAAGACTGATGGGTCGGGAAGGGGTGAAGCTGTGCTGGAGCTGCAGAATAAGACTGATGGGTCGGGAAGGGGTGAAGCTGTGCTGGAGCTGCAGAATAAGACTGATGGGTCGGGAAGGGGTGAAGCTGTGCTGGAGCTGCAGAATAAGACTGATGGGTCAGGAAGGGGTGAAGCTGTGCTGGAGCTGCGGGACAGAGGAGATTCAGTCGGTCCATCAGAGCCGGAGCTAGACCGTCGAGCAGATCTTATTCAATTATCAGCCACCATTAATAACAGACACGCTTAGTTGGCTTACCTGCGCAAATAATAATGCTAACATAATGCATCTGTTTATTGTAATTATGGAGGTTTGGTTGAAAGTAACTATTGATGGACTAATATATCATTCAGACAGACTCTATTTAGCCATTCAGCAGCCTGCCTTTAGATATCAAGCACTGGCCCAAAAAACAACATCATAAAAGTCCATACAATAAAATATCATCCCAAGTGTCATTTAATTTTAACACATGCATACAAAAAAATTTTTTTTTTTTTTTTTAGCATCCATTACTCCGGTCTTTCAGTGTCACATGATCCTTCAGAAATCATTATAATATGTTGATTTTGTTGCTCAAGACACATTTATTCTTATTATTAGTTGCACTGCTTAATATCTTGGTGGAAATTGCATTTTTTTTCAGCATTCTTTTATGAACAAAATAATAAAAAACAAAAAACAACGACTATCACTGATCGTTTAGTCATTTATTTACTTGAAATAACCTTAAAATTATAAATAGTATTAATTTTAGAATTATTTTGTATATTCATTTTAGAATTTAGAAAGTATTAATGTTATTATATTTATGTTGAATGTTATATATATATATATAAAACATATATAAAAAAAATAAATAAACATTCAAAACACAGATATAACGCCTGACGTTTTGTCAAACATTAGTGGATCATGTTCATAAAGATTATGATGAAGTTTACCTGACAACTGACTTCACACATCCACGAAAATCACCAAAAACAGTTATTTAAAAGAACATTGAAGTTAGAAAGGCTCCAGCATCATTCGTTTGATATTCTGTTATCTACTGCAGTGACATTCACATATTTCATATTTGAAGTGGGACTCAAGTATCCAAATACATTTTTAGGGCCTCTGAATATTACAAGTCACACAATGTGTGACCATGACAGAAACAAAGCAAACATGCCAGAGGAGCTGCCTGTATCCTTATTAGAAAGCCAGGCGAGGAAAGATTTAAGCTTAGCTCTGTGCTGATCCACTGAGACGCCACGAGGTGAATCAAACACGGAGGTTTTATCGGTCAGATCTAAGAAATAACAAGAGGTGAAGCTGACAGCAATAAGCCTGTGTGTTTTTAATACAGCTCCAATCAATGCCCTTTCAAAAGCACTGATGAATGACATATGGTATACACGCTGATGTCTCCCATCATATTTTGCCTTGAAGGGCAGGCCGAGAGAAAAGGGTGGATGACTTTGGCAAAGATGAAAACGGGTTACGCTGAAGAGAACCAGGAGAGATCCCTGCAACAAATAAGAGAGCAGGGGATGTAGAGAGGCTGGAGTTTGTAAAAGTTCATGTTAAATGGCATGAGCCCTTGGGAAAAGGACTTGGGTCATTTTTTCTGGCAACTGAGGTGAGAATAACCATGAATGATTGCTCCGCATTACTGTATGGCGTAGTCAGGAGAGCACAGCTGTCACCAGCTATTAAATCCACTTCTGCACGGACTGATGCGGAAAAAAGGAGACTCGTTACAATGCCAGATATGCGCATGATAGCCGGTTCTGTCTGAACGAGATGAGAGGAGACACTCGTGTTTATGGATATGCTCAGATCTCATCAGACAGTGTTCGCTGCGTACATCACGATGGCCGTCTCTTTCAAGTTTCTCATCATTAAAAACTACAATCCCAGAATCACGAGGGCCTTTGTTCTGCATAATTACCCGTGCGCTGCTTGATCACCGAGCCCAGGAGGGAAGGCAGGAGTGACCAGGTTTCATTCATTTCTAATCTGCAGCTGAAAGACGGGGAGGGAATACGAGCCGGGCTTTTCATGCGATTCTAGGATCAATATACAGCAAGCTGCTTCTGTTGTCAATTTAAGAATCGATCGTGGTGAATGATGACAAGGGATTGCCAAAGAAAATCAGATTCCTTTAGAGACGATAAAACATTCTCTCAAAACATTTCTCCAGCTAGAGAGAAAGCTTTAAAGTGAAAACTGAACTGAGTCTTCCCGACATTCTTCACACAATGGACTTCTCCTGAAAAACAGTTTAGCAGAGTTAGTACTGATAACAAACTACACAACATCAACTCATAATACGATAAAAACTAGCCTCTGCATGAACATCACGAGCTGGGGTTAGTGTAACGTTGACTAGTTGTCATTGGTTTAGTATTTTATTATGTTTTCTATGTAATTTTATTCTGTTTTGGTTCATATTATGGCACACATTCTATCATTGCTAAACTGAAATTCAGCGTTTTTTCAAACTACGAGGTCTTAAGGGATGCTGAAATATTTTAGATTTTTTTTTTTTAATAAAACAAATTACAGTTAAAGTGTACCAACCATGATATTATTAGTTTCATTCTGCTTTTAAATACTTTTCTGCTTAACAGTAATGACACTGGGGTCAGTAAGATTTATTTAAACAATCAATTAACACTTTTACAAAAAGGATTCCTTACATTGGTCAAAAGTAATAGTAAATAAATAAAATGTGAATTTTTTTTTTTACATGTTTTTTGTTTTGACGATGTTTATTGAGCAGAAAATCAATATATTATTATGATTTCTGAAGATCATGTGACACTGAAGACTGGAGGAATGATGCTGAAAATACACCTTTGATCACAGAAATAAATAATTTTTGTAAATGTATTCAAATAGAAAACTTTTATTTTGAACTGTAATATGTATAATTATAATAATTTGAATGGTAGAGTAATACAATTTTTTTTTAGAAACTTGATAGACAGTAAATATATTCCAGATAATATTATTTTTAACATTGCAAATTGATTTTTATACAAACAAATAAATGCATAATTTAATTAATTTATAAAATATATGATTTTCTGTGATTTTATAGTGAATTTATGCTTATATATTTTAGGAGGTTCTGCAAAGAAATCATCATATTTTGGGTTCCAAACGTTGTTTTGAAGACCCAGTCATAAGTGCCCAGTTATTATCCACATGCGAGACTCGACTCGATTCTGGCGCTGACA